>JASANG010001666.1:0-85599 GCA_030248215.1 Enoplolaimus lenunculus
CACAGTATCCAACGAAAAACCGAACGAGATCGCTTTTTCTACGACAGCAGCTTGACGCAATTTTATGGCGCACTGTAAATCCGAGTGAGTTGATTTTAACTCAGAATGAGTTGAATCACTGAGTGTGTGTTAGGATTTTCAGAACTCAGAATTTTGAGTCAATAATGCTCCCTCTGATTTAGTTATTTCACTCACCCAGAATCAACTCAACTCAGAATGGGGAATGATCTCAACTCCGAGTGAGTTAATGTTTACTGTTATTAACTCAGAAATGAACTAATTCTCTCTGAGTTGATTTATCAATTCATTGGAATTTACAGTGCATAATCCGAGTTCTAATAATTTTGAAATTGAACTTCATACTGTCACCAATATTAAAGTATATTGCTAATTTTTGTTTGCTCTAAGCGAATTTTGGCATTAGAGGTAATTGCTTAAAATGAAAAAAACAAATCATATAAGCCGTCGCAAAAATATAATTTTTTAATGAATATCTGCACATGATGCGATATTGTGATATGAAGCTAAAAACGGCTGCACCACGCTACATATAGCATTAAAGCGAGTGGGTTTAGTGTCTATACTCGTATTTTCCTCATATTGTATTTTCTCACAATAAAGTGTCGTGTCAATTTGCACTGTAAATTCCAACCAGTTGATTAATCAATTCAGTTAGCGAGTTGGTTATTCCTGAAGTAATATCAGTAAGCATTAACTCACTCTGAGTTGAGTTAATTCTCATTCCGAGTTGAGCTGACTCTGGGTGAGTTGATTAAGTCAGAATGAATTGAATAAACTCAAAACTCTGAGTTCCGATAATCCTAACTCAGACTGAGTGATTCAACTCAGTCTGAGTTAAAATCAACTCACTGAAATTTACAGTGTATGCCTGATATACTATTCGCATTGTTTTTATTTCCCGTAAAATTTGTTTACCATTTTCTTTTTAATAAAACATACCATTTTAAAGTCGACGATATATGTACTTGATTTCAGTATTTGACTTATTCTCTCATTCGTATCGTTAACTTCAAAGCATTGCAAATAAACGACTTTACACTGCGTATAGCGCAAAACGAACGTCCGATGGATATTTGTCAGTTTTGTATTGGTGATTAAAATTGGGATAACGAACAAACCTAAGCCCCATCTGCACTGTTTCTGGCTTTGACCAGACATTAAAGCACTTTTATGCTTATTGCGATACAATAAAACAAGCTTAAATGTCAACCAGTGACAAAAGTCACCCCCAACAGAAAGCGGAAAACTAAACAGATGAAAAACAAAACAAGAAACTGAATACACTACACTTTGTAGAGTTAAAACATAATGAAGAACAGAAAAATAATAATAATAATATACACATTAGGAAAATAGACGAATTAACAGATATATGACACATTGTGTTTGCTGTAATTCTAAACTGCATACGCTGCATTTGAAAATCAGCTAACTGCGATTGCCTAACAATTTTCTATAAAACAAACGTAGCACCTACAAATAATTTTATGTAATCATGCTGGTTTCATGCGAATTTTCGTGTATTTTAGAAGTATTAAAATTGCACAAAAGATTTGACAAATTGATATATAGCTTTTCCAACTTTCAACTCATTTAAACTATAATTTTTGTATTTCCGCAAACTAAAATTGGCCTAGTTTTAAGTAAACCGAAATGTATTAATATATACAAGTGTCAGAACCGTTCCGTTGCGGTCGAGATTATAGGAAGATGGTACACGGAAGTAAAGACGAGCCCACCAAGAGAATTTGAGTCAGATTTTAACCTTGAGAAAATGATATACTCGACTATAATGCTGTTACTTTACTCAGTGTCGGATCTAGAAATTCCTGGTGTGGGGGGGTGCACAAGTGGAAAATGTTAAGCATTGGCGTATGCAATGCACATATTATAGCGGATGCTGCATATAAATTTCTAGCCTATGATATCTTGGTTGTTTTACTAGGACGAAGAGGTTTTTCGTTCTTTTTCAGTATTTTCAAAAATCACAATGAGTGCCATTATAGCTTACTTTGGTTTTAACCCTGAAAAAATTTACACTCTGCAGCCGGTGGGGGAACGCATCACCCCATTCCCCTGGATCCGCCTTTGGCTTTATTCTGCAATAATCTGACGCTAAGTATGTCCACAAAACTATGTACGCTCGGCCAGGTCCTGCAGACCAGACCAAAACTACACAGTAAATTCCAATGAACAGATAATCAACTCAGCTAGAAAGTCAGTTATTTCTGAGTTAATAACAGTAAACATTAACTCACATTGAGTTGAGTTGATTTCCGCTCTGAGTTCAGTTGATTTCGGGTGAGTCGAATAAAATTAAATTAGAGTGAACTTTTTTGTCTCAAAATTTTGAGTTCTCAAAATCCTCACTCAGACTCAGTGATTCAACTCATTCTGAATTAAAATCAACTCACTCGGATTTACAGTGTATTCTACGCCATTTTTAAAGACAATAACGCAAACTTTGCGTTAACATTTTTTTTGCATACAATTTTTCTAGTTTGCTAAACATCAAAGTTGCTGCTACTGTACGAACCACTTGAATTCCCGTTAGGCGGCGGTGTTTACTATCACCAATTATCTATAAGAGCTTTAACAATCAAACAAAGGGGTGATAGGATCATTGGACCCTCTCATCTTGCAGATATTTTGCACTACGCATTCGTGGACGGTTATGCGGGTTCATATGGTAACGGGCTTTTTGATACATGATTTGCTCTGTTAGACTATTGGGTAACATTTTGCCTGAAAACACCATATCGTAGTCAAAAAATTGCAGTTTTCGGCTGTCATGTGTATATCACCTTTTGTACATTAATATTATATCCGATACAGTGTCTTTGAATGTCGTATGACATGTTTGAAACTGTCTACGCACTTGAAATAACATAACCAAATTGTCCTGTTGAATGTCATATGATGCTAAACTTTGACATTTGAATTGTTTGTTTGTGCTGCTAGTTCTGAACGATTTTTTTCATTGCGGAACAAGTATTTAGGACACAAGTGTTCGGTGCCGTACAACTTTTTATTCATCATTGAAACACGTAAGTGTTTACAATATATGTTTCAAGCATCGAGAATGCACGCTTTTTGAAAGTTTTGCAGAATGTTCTCTGCAGGAAAGCAGAGCTGGAATGAGGTAACTTACGTATAGAATATCGTAATTAGCCGCTTCGACACCATGCACAAATTGGACAGCTAAACGTCTCATTTAAGTTGTTATTAAAAATTTGATTTTTGTAATTTTTCGAAAAAATTGTATTACAAATATGTAATTACCATAGCTAGTCGATATTATTGTGTGATGCTAATGACACCGTGCAATAGATAACGTGTCCTTGCGATGTTTGTTCTACTGAAATTTCTAACTAAGACAGTAATATTTTGTAATAACCTCCCATGCATTATAGCTTAGAACAGGCTGCTTTTTGGTGGATTGCAATGGAGCAAGTGTACGCTTTAGACATATTTTGTTTAGGCTTAGGCGTACGCTTAGGAGTAGTCTTAGCATGAAACCTCACTGTATTTCATGTAAAAGAAAGAAACTAGGTAGAAGTGCCCCTAAAAGGGACAGATTGTGATATGTTTCGCTTGAAGCATGTAAAAGAGTTTAAACAAGGGGTAGTTAGACCATAGATCAGTAGGTAATGCTTATAATATTAGATCTTTGACAGCTGTCTTTCAGTGTTAACACGCTTCCGGTCAGTGAAACAAGAAAAAAATGGGCCCAACGAACTTTCATCTGTTACGCTAATGATGCTAAACTTTGACATTTGAATTGTTTGTTTGTGCTGCTAGTTCTGAACGATTTTTTTCATTGCGGAACAAGTATTTAGGACACAAGTGTTCGGTGCCGTACATCTTTTTATTCATCATTGAAACACGTAAGTGTTTACAATATATGTTTCAAGCATCGAGAATGCACGCTTTTTGAAAGTTTTGCAGAATGTTCTCTGCAGGAAAGCAGAGCTGGAATGAGGTAACTTACGTATAGAATATCGTAATTAGCCGCTTCGACACCATGCACAAATTGGACAGCTAAACGTCTCATTTAAGTTGTTATTAAAAATTTGATTTTTGTAATTTTTCGAAAAAATTGTATTACAAATATGTAATTACCATAGCTAGTCGATATTATTGTGTGATGCTAATGACACCGTGCAATAGATAACGTGTCCTTGCGATGTTTGTTCTACTGAAATTTCTAACTAAGACAGTAATATTTTGTAATAACCTCCCATGCATTATAGCTTAGAACAGGCTGCTTTTTGGTGGATTGCAATGGAGCAAGTGTACGCTTTAGACATATTTTGTTTAGGCTTAGGCGTACGCTTAGGAGTAGTCTTAGCATGAAACCTCACTGTATTTCATGTAAAAGAAAGAAACTAGGTAGAAGTGCCCCTAAAAGCGACAGATTGTGATATGTTTCGCTTGAAGCATGTAAAAGAGTTTAAACAAGGGGTAGTTAGACCATAGATCAGTAGGTAATGCTTATAATATTAGATCTTTGACAGCTGTCTTTCAGTGTTAACACGCTTCCGGTCAGTGAAACAAGAAAAAATGGGCCCAACGAACTTTCATCTGTTAAGCTAATGATGCTAAACTTTGACATTTGAATTGTTTGTTTGTGCTGCTAGTTCTGAACGATTTTTTTTCATTGCGGAACAAGTATTTAGGACACAAGTGTTCGGTGCCGTACAACTTTTTATTCATCATTGAAACACGTAAGTGTTTACAATATATGTTTCAAGCATCGAGAATGCACGCTTTTTGAAAGTTTTGCAGAATGTTCTCTGCAGGAAAGCAGAGCTGGAATGAGGTAACTTACGTATAGAATATCGTAATTAGCCGCTTTGACACCATGCACAAATTGGACGGCTAAACGTCTCATTTAAGTTGTTATTAAAAATTTGATTTTTGTAATTTTTCGAAAAAATTGTATTACAAATATGTAATTACCATAGCTAGTCGATATTATTGTGTGATGCTAATGACACCGTGCAATAGATAACGTGTCCTTGCGATGTTTGTTCTACTGAAATTTCTAACTAAGACAGTAATATTTTGTAATAACCTCCCATGCATTATAGCTTAGAACAGGCTGCTTTTTGGTGGATTGCAATGGAGCAAGTGTACGCTTTAGACATATTTTGTTTAGGCTTAGACGTACGCTTAGGAGTAGTCTTAGCATGAAACCTCACTGTATTTCATGTAAAAGAAAGAAACTAGGTAGAAGTGCCCCTAAAAGGGACAGATTGTGATATGTTTCGCTTGAAGCATGTAAAAGAGTTTAAACAAGGGGTAGTTAGACCATAGATCAGTAGGTAATGCTTATAATATTAGATCTTTGACAGCTGTCTTTCAGTGTTAACACGCTTCCGGTCAGTGAAACAAGAAAAAAATGGGCCCAACGAACTTTCATCTGTTAAGCTATAAATTGGCATATGGGTTTTCAAGGCGTTCCAAAGTATAACTCTCAACATGCCTTTCGTATAACAGTCAGTTGCTTTTTAAAAGTTATCTCAATTGAGCGCCAGCAGTACATGTTCTTTGAAATATTTAGCAACGTTTGAATTGTATTTTCCAGATGAATAGCTTAAATATGTCACGCACAGAACACAATTTGGCAAAGTTTCTCGACTTCACATCATCAAATTGTCATGGTAAAGATAGCTAAAATAGTCGAGCACGTATGCGTCACATTTTTTAGTCGATAATTAATAGACGCAATTTTTAATCTTGCAATATTGAAATATTTACTAATCAAGTTTTAGAAACATAATATTTTAAAACTCAAAAAATATCCTCTTCCAATGACGAATGCTATACTAGATCACTTATAAACTGAACGTTGTAAAACCCAACAAACGCTAAAATTAAGCTGATATGTGATGTCCGCTGGGCCCATATATTTCTTGTTTCACTGATCGCAAGCGTGTTAACACTGAAAGACAGCCGTCAAAGATATAGATGACAACTATTTTTATAGAAGTTATGGGGCTAATATTATAAGCATTACCTACTGATCTATGGTCTAACTACCCCTTGTTTAAACTCTTTTACATGCTTCAAGCGAAACATATCACAATCTGTCACTTTTAGGGGCACTTTTACCTAGTATTACATTCGATCTTGGTCCATTTCTCCAACATAAGAGTCCGAATTTAAATGTTGACGTCGAATCACATGGAACAAATCGTGACCCGACTGCCTCGCTTTTGTAACGTAAATCCCGAATTATATACACTGCAAAAAATGGTGAGGCAAAACGACTCTTCCCGAAACAAGTTTCCCGGACTACACAAACTGAGTCAAATTCGACTCTGCCACAGTCAAATTCGACTCATTGAGTCGTTCAGTGAGTGGAATCGGATTCTGGCGGAGTAGAATTTGACTCCGTTGCAATAGTCCGGAAAACCTGTTTCGGAAATAGTCAATTTGCCCCACCATTTTTTGCAGCGTACTGTGAATTGTGTTAATTGTACGTACACAGTATACCCGATCAGTTGTTGATCATCAACTCTGTGCGGAAAGGTGTTAATTATCGTGACAAACAATGAGTAAAAATGACAAGAATAATTTTTGGTTCATCGTCCTATCACCAAACAAACATCCGGTGGACATCTCAATAGCAACGATTGTGGTTCCAGAAATACTTATGTCATTAACCCTTTCTCACATGAATATTTTCTATTTCCCCTGAGAGCTACTTTTATGCTAGGATTCGAACTCCGGTGACTGGAGTGGGAGGCGTATACCATCACCACTCAGCTATAGGAGCTTGACGCTCGAGCCCGAGGGGGCTCTCACGTCTTGTGGTGATTTAGTACTATGTATACGTGTTGCAATTGTTAAACACGGTGCGATGTACATTATTTAACGTATATATACTGCGATTAGTTGCCTATAGGCAACTCAATGTGAGAGCAAGGTAAGTCTATAAATAAACTTAAATATAAGCCTAAGTCTAAGCTAAAAATTTTGCCTGAAGCTTAAAGCTTATTCTATTGTAGTCATGCAGAAAAATGGTCTGCCCATAACCTATACATGGGCGAAAATTTCAACAAACTTCTATAGCTATGTATTTATTTAAATGAAACAAAAATATTTACTAAAGAGTATATTCGTGCATTAAACAACCATATGGTTGCCATTCTTTGTTTATCCCTCGATATCGTCCTTTAGTAAGCAGTGTTCCGCAAGATTCATAATCTAAAAAATAAACCATAAATAAGAATCACTGTAAATTCCAATGAGTTGATTAATCAGTTCAGCTAGCGAGTTGGTTATTTCTGAATTAATATCAGTAAACATTAAATCACTCTCAGTTGAGTTTTATTCTCACTCTGAGTTGAGTTGGCTCTGGATGAGTTGATTAATTAAAACTCAGAATGATTTGAATGAACTCAAAATCGTCAGTTCTCATCGTACTAACTCAGACTGAGTGAATCAAATCATTCTGAGTTAAAATCAACTCAATGAAATTTGTGTAAGTTTAAAGTATTCTCAACGGTTATTTGCATAAATTTTAAACCAGATAAGTCAACAATTGGACTATTAACAATTCAGATTTCAAACAACACATCGTGGGTTCATGTTTACTGTATGGTCGGTTGACAGATTATATGCGAGCAAACGATCGCGAGTACTGTAGGGTCCCGATTGAGAGGGGTGACTAATGTTTACTTGGCATCTCCGGTGGGTACACCCCTTAAAATTCAATTACGGACTGTTGTAGCCCACCCTCCGCCACTCATCGTTCCTGATATAAATCCGGTATTGCAACTATCCGTTGAATAAAACTTTTGTCTTGCATCAAAGTTTGAGCGATAATGCAAGGGGGCCATGTAAAGATCAGGGGCTAAACGTTTTCTTTGGGACTAGAAAAGAGTAAGCTTAAGTTTTAGACTATTTTTTGCTTGGCTTACTCATAGGCCTAGGCTTAGTCTCAGGATTATGCTCATTCTAACGCTTAGCCTTAGGCTTATGCTTAGGCTTAGACTTAGGCTTTGCCGTAGGCTTAGGAATATGCTTATAATACTGTTCCGCCCCTATTGTTTGCATTGGCCATGCAAGGTTATACATAGGAATGCGCTTTCAAAACTTAATTTTGCTTTAAAGTTTTGAACTCAACTATATTTGGTCTGGAGTCATTTATGCACTACAATTACGGATAATTGACATTTATAGACTCTTATTAGGGTTTAGGAACTATTCGCTTATGGACCCTTATTAGGCATACGGACTCCAATAGATTGGGGCTCAAAAATGGGGTCCCCATTCGTATTACCCTACTCTTATTCGGGTCACCACAGTATATAAACCTTATATTACAATTTCTTAATTTCGATAAATATTATAAAAGTTGTGGTTTTTCCTAAAAATATATCGGTAAGAAAAAGTTTGTACCTGGGATTTTCAATTTTAAATCAACGTTGTAAAACACGGACAGAACAATTAATATAACAGCAACCAATTTTCCATATCGCCCCAGATGTATTTGGTCGATAATCTTCATATAACGTATTATATTTAGTTTTTAGGCCCTGTATGTTCTGGAACATAGGTATAAAAGCGTTGTCCTGTATCTGTTTGCGTTCAAAACAATTTTATAACAGCTGTGCCATGACTGCAAACACTAAACAAAGCTTTAACTGTTATAAATCAGAATTAAAAAAGTTGACATTCTGCAATATAATAAACTGTGTAAATACGGACACTTCCGTATTATGAACACAGCTAATTTTTTACTGATGTACTTAAGTCACCAACAACACTAGGTTACCGCAGCAACTGGTAAAGTGTTTGAGCAAAGGTTGATTATTGTTCCGTTAAAATCAGCTTACGGCATTAGCAAAGCTAGCTTTGTGTGTAGCTATTACCGTTCAATTGTTATAATGTCATTTTTAACATAAATACGAAAACAGTTTAAACTACTAAGCGAGCGATTTTTTTTTCGAAGTGCTAGAACTTATCTATACAAAATTTTATACCGTTCGAATTCACACAGTCTCAGCTAGTCAGCTCCGTATTGTATAAATTGAGGCATTTCGCCGCAATTTTCGGTAAATTTGGGTCAAATTGGAATAGTCGTTTCTCGATAAAAATACGGACACCTAAATTTAGCCACTTTCGCAAAATCGGACATCCTTGCCTTGTATGAACAGTTTTGTTTACCTGACTCTGGCACCTCGCTGGTGCGTATCAAAACACTTTTATGAAACTCACATTTCCACTCTCATGCATTGAGTTTGACTTTCAGTTGTTAATATGTTTAAAATAAAGTTAGCAAGTAGGCATTTAAAAAGAAAGGTTTGATTAATACAAAATCTGCTGCAAAGTCAAAATTAACGACCAAAAGACAACTGTGGAAGGAAGACGACATGCGTGCAGCATTAGAGCACCTGGATAATACAATTAAAATGGAATTGTCGGAAATGCCGCAATCGAGCGTTGAAGAGCGTAGAAAAGTTCTCGGTAGGATTTTGGATTACAACTGCTTGTCTTCGAATACCTACATTATTTTCTCAACTAGGATAAAGTTTCGGGCAAGTTGTGTCCGCAAAAGCAAGGTCTATTGTGTCCGTTAGCGGACGAATGTTTACGATATGCGGCTTAAGTATGCAAACAACGTTGCTAAGTGCTGTTAAAGTTCTCCGTTGACAAATGCTGATTGAAAAAACGGCAAATTTCAACCAAGTTTAAAGCTGTGAAACATATTTTTAGACGAAAAACTTATACATGTTTCAACTGTTATAATCTTAAAATTCGTTAAGTTCCTTTTGCAGTAGAGTTCAAAAATTGAATTTTAATTGATGGTTGAAGTTAGAAAGTTATTAAGGTGAAGCAAAATTTATTACGTAATAAAATTACTGCTGAAGTAACGGTCCATACCCTCAAATGTGTGTAGCACATATCACAAAAAGGTATTATGCCTCGCTCTTGCAACTTTCGAATCAGTGAAGGATGAGCTTCAAATCCCACCCTCTCTATTGCACTCTATTTGTCCTACTTGTGTGTTGATTTTGAGATCCGCAGTTGCCCGAGTTCGTCAGTGTTGAAAACTTATCGTTAATTGGTGATAGATGGTATACGCATTTAATAATATTGGTCAAGTTTTGTACTCCTTGACCACAGTCATTGTAAAGGTTGAGCTCATGGATGTCATGGAGATGAGGATCCCCATGGCGATCCCCATGGAGCGCAGGGTGGCGTGGAGTGGTGGAGTGGGGGAACGTGAGAAGGCGTGCATGATTTTACTGTGGGGCCCGGAGCAACTGTAAACGAATAACATATCAAAAAGTACAAATTTCGGAGATGGCAGCCTCGAAATTTCGGAGATGACAGCCTCGGCCAAGGGTCATAGTGTTCCCCTAGCCTCAGCCCTTTGCCCTCCTTTTTAAGCGTATCAGACCAATTCAGCTCCTATTTTGTATTTTGCTCTTTGTCCCTTCTTTGTACTATTGCTTAGCGTACCTGACCAGTAGATTCTATATGGATCATCTGCTGAGAATTGCTGAAAGGTAGCGTTAGAAAAATTTAAATTCTGTCCTTATGTAGGTGAGAGTGGTAGGAGAAACGGTCGGTATCTTAAGAAGGGGAATTTAGCCATTTTTTGTATGAGTTTGTTCATCATTTCAAAGGAGGGATGAGAGCTCAGTTGGAATTTCAGAGACGTTTCGGGGTCTATGGATAGGGGGTGTTCGTGGTTGCGAAAAATGGGCCATTTGTAGGAAAAAACATGAGGTTCGTCCGACAAATGAATTTGGGATCCCGGTTTTGGAAATACTCCAGACGCCTCGTGCTAAGGCCAATAGGTGTGTTTTAGTTAGAACCAGGCGTAGTATAAGTTAGGGATGTGTTTCGGGCTTAGGTTAGGTTGGTTGTGATTAACGGGTGAAAGAGGTGACTTGTTGTTGTTGTTATTGCCCAACATGAGTTTAGGAGAATGCCTTTAAGGTCTTCAGGGTTCTGCACGATAATTTTACTGAATTTGATCCAGGAACCGCATAAGTACAAATTTTGAAACAGATAGTTGAAACCCAAACATTCGATGCAGCTCATTGAGCTAAGCAACAGATATACCCTGACTCAGGGTCATCGACCTCCCGGTGGAAAGTATGAACCTTTTAAGTTTTCAAAATTACATGTAAAATTTTACGGATTCTGGAGTGAAAAACGCCAAAATATGAATTATCAGCTACATCGGTAAGATCTATACCATTCGATAGAGCTCATTGCATTCAGCAATAAAAATACCCAGAGCTTGGGTGTAAAACCATCCCTTTGAGAGTTATGACCACCCAATGTTTTGTTAATTTACATAAAATCTTGCGGATCCTAGTGTGAAAAATGCAAAAAAAAACGAATTTTGGAATCGAAGGCAGAGACCCATACCGTTCGACGCAGCTCATCGAAATGAGCAATAAAACCTCCCTGACTTGGGGCCTGCGACTTCCCGTTCAAAAGTTGTAGGCTTTTTAAGCGTTTGAATTTTATGCGCCCAACTGTATGGATCCGAGGTCAGAAAATGCCAAAAAGCTAATTTCGGAATCCGTAGTTGCGACCCTACCATTGGATAGAGCTCGTTGAACTGAGCAAGAAAAACACCCTGACCAGGGGTCGGAAATCATCCGTTCGAGAGTTATGGGCGTTTGTAGCTTTCGGTATTTTACGTGTAAAATTTTACGATTTACCTGGAGTCTGAGATTAATCATTAAGAAGTTACGAGCTTCCGAAGTTTTCAAAATTTTAAGTGTAACACGTTAAGGATCCCAAGTCCAAAGATGTAAAAATCACGTTTTCTCGAATCTGAAGTTGCTAATAGTCCTATTGTATTCAGCATGTCGCAGTGAGCAAGTTGACTCTATTAGACGATTGGGTACATTTTGTTTGCTTGTAGACCCCATATCGTATTCAAAAATTTGTATTTGTATGCCATTATAATGTGTAGGCCACTTTTTGTTCTTCAATATCATATGATATTCGAGGGTCTGCGAATATTATATGGTATATTTTCAAATGTCTGCATGCTTGAGGTAACATGCTCAAATTGTCCTGTTGAATACATGGCACTAGAATGCGAAATTTGAATTTTTGAACTACTTAGCTGTGGTTGTAATAAACTGCTACGTCTGTACCTACGAAAATTCCTCGCCCGACAACTTGAAATCTAATAGTCCCTTAAAACCTTAGCATTAGCCTAAGCATAATGAATGCGACAAATTGTCAACTTGAAGAAAGTAAAACTATACCTTTCTTGAAATGGTAGTGGCATACATCTGGCGTTTATTTGTTTTTCCTCAAAAAGTTAAGTAAGCATTTAAATACAAAATCATGGTCCAACACCTTTGGATCCACCAGTAAGAGAAAAAAGTGAATACATGCCTCTCTTAAAATCCTGGAAAGACCAGGGAAACATATTTGCAAGTTATAAATTCAACGGTACTTTACTTAAGCAACAGTGGCTCTCTAGGAGCGGACACAGGGTGAGGAAAGATGCGCATTCAATCGCGCCAGCAGTCCTATGGTGCTAAAAAGTATGGCCAATGTTAGTTCTATGGCCGTAACGTTGGATTATGCATGTTATTAAGCCTAAGCTAAAAAGTCAAATCTAATTGACGTTCTATGGAACTCAAACAATTAACACTTTCTTACATGGATATTTTCAATTTCATATGAGATGCACTTTCAAGGTAAGGTTCGATTTCCAGTCTCATGTGGGAGGCGGTTATGATGACCACTCAGCTATAGGAGCTTGACGCTGGAGCCCGAGGGGGCTCTCACGTCGTGTAGAGATTTTGCACTACACATATGTGTTAGAATTGTTAAACACTGCTCACAGTGTATGTGTTGCTCATTTATTATTTGTATTTAGTTGCTCATAGTATACTTCATGAGTCAAAGGATTAAAATAATTACGTTACCTCCATTTGACCTTCCGCGTCTCCCCAAGTGATAAATTCAAAACTAAATTTCCCATTGCGGTCGTTTTTAATTTCGCAATTGGAAAATTGGAATTCAAAACTGCTAGTCAAACTCCTAGTACGTTTTATAAAATGTTTCAATTTACCTATTGATCAAATTTCGTGTTTTCAATTTGCCACTGCTACCCTTTTCCAAACTCAAGTTGGAAAAATGCGTTTTTGATTTCCACAAGCCGGGCACAAATTAATGTGGATGATGCATAAGTTTCACCCTGGAAATTGGCTGCAATCACACAGTTCAAAAAGATAACCGCTGAGAAACACTCATTGTTGGGGGTGCCGAACACACGTGAGGGATGTCACTTGTATTCGTCCGTGGAGGTACCTTTTGGTTGCAACCGTAACAGTATAATGCACTTATAAAACAATGCACAACATAAAAGTTGCTGTCAAAATTCAAAGCAATGTGAAAGCAGCATTACCTGATTCCAAACGAAGATGTTTGTAACATATAATGCACATAAAACAATGCACATTATAACAGTTGCTGTCAACTCGCAGTACATTCAATTATGTCTTCAGAAAGTTGACGGTTAAATATTTCAGCGCGTGTTTTAGAGATACCATGTACAGGTGAGTTTTTAAAATAGCGATATAATTAAAAATCTTCGAGTTCGAACCGTGATACTTTATTTTCATGGATGTGTGAAGCGTGATTCATGCAAAGTTTACTGATATCACGAAAACAAAAACGTGCTTCCAAATTGTATGCCAAAACAGAAATGTTTTTCCAAAGTTTTAAATAACTCGACGGGTTGAATGTTTGCTAGCCACCCAGTACCAAATATAACACCGAGTAATAACACAATTGCAACGAACAGTTATAGTTGCCCTAATTGGGGTAGCCTGATTCGAAATTCACTGTGAAAACCGTACCTAACTTATAGCAACAAGGGGATTCAAAAACTGAACCCACTTTTAAGAAAACGAATACTGAACTGATTTCCAATCATGGCTACCCCTCCCATGTGTCTCTACATAATTTGCATGTCTCTACTGAATGTTTATTCCATGAAACCACGCAAACGAGGCAACACCCACATCCATCCACAAACAACAACAACAATAATAAATTTCATCATCATCGTGATGACGTACCCTAGCTATGTCGTTGTGACACAAAAACAGCCAATAAAAATAAAAAGTACTATTCAATGGCCACGCAGGGCCCAAGTTAAATTCACATTGCGGCGCAGCCGCCATAACCTATATTTTATAAGTTTCACGCATCGAAGCAACACCTAAGCCTTAACTTAAGTTCGAAGAGAGACTAGTTGAGCTAGGAGCTTCGTTAAGGTGTGGTTTTAAAGTTTGGATTCAGTTTGTGTTTTAGTTTTTAGTTTGAAATATGGTTTGAGAGTAGCACAGCCTCTTACCAGGGTGCAACCGGAATTCCGGTTCCGGTAGAAAAATCCGGTATTTTTTCACCGGAATTTTCTGGTATTTTCAGTATTGAAAATTGTTCTCTTTCGGAAATTTAAGCAGAATTTTCATATTATTCTATTTTTCTTAAATTGTCCAAGCGTGTATTTTTAAATTTTTAATTTGTGCCATCCTACATAATTTACGATACGTTTCCAGCTACTACATTTGTTTCAGGATTTTGGCATTATAAAATAGTATCAAGTATTTTTTGTTTTCTGCTTCCGGCTCCGGTTCCGGTTACGGTATTTTTTAACTTTCCGGTTCCGGTATTTTATAATTCCGGTTGCACCTGGCCTCTTACAGAGTCTAAGTTGGAATTTCAACAAAATCGAAACTGTGCGTAGCATCTGTAAGTACGTACATTCAGTACTGTAGAGGATGTAAAAATAAAACAAAATTCCGCGTAAAACAAAGTAAAGAATGTACTGCGAAATGAGAAAAACAGATAATACAGAGATAGCTGTTGAACAGTTTGAATTTTAACCATTATATAGGGACACGGTTGTATTTCAGGCCTATGTTACGATGAGGGATGTCTCGCTATCCGGCGACAATATAAAGCAGGAGCGCACGGTGGCAAACAATTGCTAAAAACACCGCTGCATACGTATCTGTTTTATTGAAATACACTACTGTATTCGCATGTCCCGTATAGTATTTATTTGTTAACATTTGGCTACTTGACTGCAGTAGGTTGTAAGCCACTATTATGGGTGATGTTCTTTTTTCTTCGCATATTTGCTATTTCAGATTGAATCAACATAGTCAAAACATATTCCATGCTGGTCAACTTATGAAATGCGAACCTCGCATGGCGCATAAAGTTAATTAATCGCAACAGCTCAATTTACTCTGAGCTTTCCATCGGATAACGGGTCGCTCTGAGAAGTTGTAGGAGCCCAGCCCTGTAGTTGAACACAGAAAATAACCAGGGCCAAGAAAAGACATAGCTAATAGAAGTGCAAGCTTAGGGTGATCACTATCGTCACACAGGGAGCAAGCTGAATCCCACCCGACCTCTAACTGTGGAGTTCGGAATTTTTTCCGTTAGGGTCAGTAATATGTTATTCAACCGGAATTTTTTCCGTTAGGGTCAGTAATATGTTATTCAACTTGTGTAATGCTATTTAATAAACCTAAATTGTAATTAGCCAAATTGCACTAGCAGGAGCCATACGGATGCTTATTTCGGTTATGCACAATCAAAGATAATTCTGGTACACTGTAAAATTGTTCGATTAAAATATAGCAAAGAAATTTTAGTCTTCGATCAAAGGGTGTCATGAGAGTGGATTTGCGTTCAAGCTCTTTTTATTTCCTATTTTATGTTTTGGTGTTTTTACAAACCTTTTTGTTGATAACAGTAGAAACCAACTCTGGCATTTTTATAGATCATAAAGCCAATTAAACCTAGTTCCTGGATACGCCCCGGGTTTCATGAGTGTTAATCTCACGACGCTTGCACGACAAGGTAAAATATGCTAAAACACCGCAAAGGTCACAAGTGACCATTTTAGACGTGTTGCCGTCCTTCTGAGCCTAATACTAAATCTAACAAAAAACTTAAACTTAAGCTTGCGCGTAGTGCCCGTATTCACAAATGTCTATAGCAGCTATCATCAATTAGCGATAGATTTTCAATCTGACGAACACCTGCAATTACAAATATTAAATTGATGCAGATGTAGGGCAAATTAAACGCAAACAATGTGTTGAATTTCGAACCTAAGTTTTGCGTTGGTTCCAAATTTACAGGACCTATCACGACCTTGAAATATAGGTGCTTCACCTACCAGTTTATAAATCATGAAATGCCCCTGGTTTCCCAGTGAGGCCCGCCTTATTATTAACATATAACATGGGACACAAATGTTAAACCTGACCCATTTGGGGTTTAGTGGTAGCATGCATGTCTTAAGTTTCGATAGCCTTGGAAAGCAAACAAACCGAAAAAAAATCACTCGATATTTGAGGCTATTTAAACTTAATAAATGATCTTTACAAACGCTATTAGCAGCGTTTTTCTTCGCTTGAACGCTATAGCAGCGGTTGTTCTAGTCGTCTTTCAGCTATTGCGCGAAGTCAATATGTTTAGGAGCCAAACATGACATAGAAGCCGAAGTCGCAACTACTGGGCTCACCGCTGTCCCCCTATACGAACAACTTCGCGTACCGCTGGCTGACAACTATTTATTTCGACAGCATTTAAAGAATTCTATGTTACGAAAATTTTCTCTTCGCACCCTGTAGAAATGTTCATTTTGTCTTGCTACTAACAAAAATGATAGTTGCAAGCCTTAGCGAAAGTATATATGTAATGTAGCGAAATTTTTTGTTTTTAACTGGTAACCTTTTTAAAAAAACCCTGAAAGTAAAGGTACATATCATTGTTTTTCAAGTACACGATTAACCTTTAAGCGATATTTTGCGGCGTTGTTAAATTATTAATAATAAAAGTTTTTGCTGGCTAAAAGCAAACTATTTATCATATATCGGTAGTTTTATGTTTGCTAAAGCTTAAAGTTTTATGTTTTTTACGGCGTGAGAGATTTGAGTATTGTTTGTTATTTTCACAGAATCTCGTTTTTAAGTTTGTGAAAACCTTGGTATTTCTATTACGCGCTTGTTGCACTATATTTTGCCCACATGAATATTTTCTATTTCATATGCGAGATATAATTTCTAGCTAACCATTTGTAACCGTATTCTCAAATGAAAGGCTTAATTACCAATCTACAACGGGAGGTTTGCCTCCGTTGGCTCCGGTACAATTTTTGCCGAAGGGTTCGGCGATTTTTAGGTAGTAAAATTTTGTACAATTTTGCCAAATGTATCTGTTTAGCGCATTTCATTTTACTTTTGTCACATTTTTCAGGAAAGAATTTCTGAAATTTCGCTGAAAATCGCGTAAAACCAAACAACTTAAACACCATATTGCAGATTTTGGCAAAAACTAACTAATTAACAACCATCATTTTTTACTACCTAATTTCGCCTCACATCCGGTTCCGGCTAGTTTCGTTAACCTCCGGCTCCAGCTCCGCCATTGTTCACCTCCGGATGCACTCTCTTAATTACATTTAAAGCTCGAACCCAAAAACGCTGATGCGTTTGGAATATTTTCTAACAGCGAACAGGAGTTGACGAATCGTTCGACGTTGCGGATTGTGTATTATTTATTTCGCATAATTGGCAGATTGTGCTTAATTGTTGACAGCATATTCGAAAATGGAATTAACCTTAAAAGCCGAATATTTAATTGCGCAATCATTCCTGTACTTTGCAATTAATGTTTTCAAACAGAAGATTGACAACGCTAATACTTTTGCGTACAAAGGTACAGAAATTTCAGTGAGTTGATTTTAACTCAGACTGCGTTGAATCACCCAATCTAAGTGAGGACGATCAGAACTCAGAATTTTGAGTTTATTCAATTCATTCTCAGTTAAGTAATCAGCTCTCCCAGGGTAGCTCAACTCAGAGTAAGAATCAACTCAACTCAGAATAAGAATTAACTCAACTCAGAGTGAATTAATGTTTTGATATTAATATGGAAATAACTAACTTGCTAGCTGAATTGGTTAGTCAACTCACTGGAATTTACAGTGTAGGCGAACATATTTTTTCCAGAAATGACTAAACGTTAATAAAACGGCACTTCTGTATGTTAATATAGAATAAACCGTTGATTACCGGATATTGGAAAATGTTTCGCAAAACTTTACATGAAAGTCTACTGCAACAAAATGAATTTTTGAATACGGCGCTGAGCAACAACCCTTAATTCATGTACTAGTGAAACGCCGGCGAAATGTAAAATTTCAGAGTTGTCTAGAATTTTCTACAAACCAACCAGAATATAGTATAGTACGGAGCCGGACGGCACTTAGATGTCATCAAAAGGTCCAACACCGTCCATACTCTTTAAATACTGGCGTACAGAGGCGTATAAAAGCTGAAATATCGGATATATATCCCCTCGAAATTTTTGAGAACGCTTGAAGAACGCACTTTTGCAGGCTGTAAAATGAGTTATAAAAACAGTGAAAATTTCTCGATACATTCATTTGTTCGCAAAGAACTTTTATAGACATTGTGGCCAATGTAAAGAACAGGGACGGAACAGTAATATAAGCATATTCCTAAGCCTAAAGCCTAAAGCCTAAAACCTAAAGGCTAAGCCTAAGCCTAAGCCTAAAAGTCTAAGCGTAAAAATGAGCATATTCCGAAACCTAAGCTTAAACCTAAGCCCAAGCGTAAGAATGAGTTTGCTCCTAAGCCTAAGCCTAAGCTTAAGCCTAAGCCAAGCAAAAAATTAGTCTAAAGCTTAAACTTACTCTGTTCTAGTCCCACAGAAAAACGTAACGCCCCTGATCTTTACATGTAAAGACTCTGTTATCCCCTCGTGAACTGAAATTCTGACTACGTCCCTGCTGGCGTTTCGTTTAGTTTCGACATTGAATTTCATACAATACTTTCACATTTTTCAATCTAATTCACACTCTGGCAACAACACATGAAAAATTTAACAGAAGAGACCAATTTCGTCTCAGTCGGTGCGACTTTATTCGCGGTGATTTTATTGAAAAGTTCACACGATTTCGAAGAATATCACATTTCATTCCATACTTCCGCCCCATGAGAATTTTTTGCAAAACCAACTTTGTATCTCGGCCATCAAAACTCAAGCGTATGCTATGGTGGGGGTAACAAGAACAAGCGTACCATAATTTGAAAGCAAAGCATAAAATTAACTTTTACATCATCATTCAAAAAAATTTACTGTATCTTGGAGGATAAAAATTGTTTGCTTCGATCGCGTTATTCGCTCGTAAAAGTGTATCGAAATCGAGTCCTCGGTCAACAGCAATGAACAAAACATGGTGCGATGAAACGGAATGCGTGCTTAAAACTGTGTTTTCTAGCTCGTATTCAGGTCAGTATGCACAGAGATTAGGGAAAAATATCTGAAGGAGCACAAGCGAAATTGTACAGTTTTACAGGAGGGAATACGAGGTTTTAGTGGATGTTAAATTTGGTTTAGAGGGGTTGATGCTACCGTGTTTTTTGGGCAATGGGCTGGAGCGTTTTGTATAGGCTTGAACACACATCAATATTTTCAGGTCATGTTTTGCTGCCAGTTTAAAGGTTATAAAAATGTGTGAGTTTATAGGTTTCTGTAGCCGCCTACCCTGGACACCAATATCTCCCGGTCCTTTCAATAAAGTCCGAGCGAGAAGATATCTTGGGCTCGGAGTAGGTTTCGTCCAGAGTCGACAACAATTGTCAATTGCGTATCCACTAGTGCAGAAATACTTATGACGGGTCAGCCACTAACCAACGGCCTATCTAGGCGACATCGCCTGAGCACTTAGCTGAGTCGACTCAAATTTTGGAATAATACAACCAAGGTGCCTTACAACTAATATAGCATTGACAACTATCGCGGTACCGGTTGTAGTATGGTACCGACAACCAATGGCGGATCCATGGGGGTTGCCATCCCGGCCGTGCCCCCCCCCAACAGCATCTCGAAGTACCGGAGGGGAGACTGGAGGCGTTGCCGCCGCTGATCTGCGGAATCGTCGTCCGGTTAGCCCCGAGCATGTAAAGTGCGAAAGTTGAAGGCCCTAGGTCGGGAAACTCGGTCGCACCCTCGTACATGCAGATGCAGAAAGTTGTAAACTGGTAAAAAGGTGACATGCGCTTTGGAGTGATTATTCGGTTGTAGTTGATGTTTAACGGCTTATAAAAGTATGTGAAAATAGAGTGTAATATATTATAGACTTTCTAGAATGTTTAGCCCAAGCTGGATTCTGCTTGGGCAGGGCTGATTGGCCCGTTTTTGAGCCGAACCTATCAGAAGTTGATGAAATGTCTTTCTGGAAATCAGTAATTTAATACAATAGCTAGTTTGCGTTAAATAAAGTCGTTCTTATCGGTGTATTTCTAGTGGTTTAATGTTACGATGTTATGAGTAGTATGATGGTAGTTTAAAATTTCATGTCGATGTTAATTTCGTGCATTATGGAGGTTTTATGTAGTTACTTTATTTTATATATAACGAATTCCCGGCTTCGTGGAGAACCTTTTTCCCTCGGTCCCGATCCCCAACCGACTTATTTTTTTCACTATTTTGCCCGGTCTGAGTTTTTCCTCGTACCCGCGTAAGTCCACCATTTAGCCGCTTGGTCGGTCAAATCCATACGGAGTGGCAGCAAAAGGGTTTTGCCGTCCCTGATGACCATTCGTACTGGTCCCTGTCCTGTGCCGTGTTATCTGTTCTACAAGGCCGGTAGTTTCTAGGTTATAGCCGTCTGAATCTAAGGCGGTAAAGGTTAAGGCTAACCTAGTCGCGAGTGTGCATCGCACAGGAGCTGGCAGGATTCGCGTTTGCTCTAAAGGTGTTGACTTCGGACGACGCGCTCTGAACTCGGGGGTACCTCTCGCTCGGCCGAAACTCGATTTTTCTAACTCCTAAGTTTAAAAGTGGCTGAGAGCGGGCAGCAAACTTTTGTACTTTAACTTTTAAAATTACACAGGGTACAAAAATATCAGCCTGAGCCAGATGTCAAGAAGTTTTGCCGGAATCGGAGGTGAAGCCAGAGGAGCGGCGAAATCAGTTGGTTGAGATACTGTTAAAATTGCTAATTTTAGCAAATATTGGCAGGGTAATAAACTTTTTGGTTTTATGCTTATTTTTACGAAATCTCGGGCAGTTTTTTGCACCAAAATGGTATCAATAGTTAAAACGAAACGCACCAAACAAATAAGCTTTGTAACATCTAAACGTAACGATATATACCATTATAAATGCGCTTGATAATTTTTAAAATTTTACATTGGCCGGGCGGTGGCCAACGAGTAGTCGGTCGGTCATACGCCACGCTGGCGGCAGGCCGATAGGCCAGCTAAAAAAAGTGGTAACTGCACAATCCTAGTGCTAAAGCCTGTCAAGTATTATGTCATTCAAAAGGGAGGTGGGTCGGAAATACCATGCTTTATGCACAAAAAGTAGAAATCAGTAACCCCCTACTGCTTTTGGTATTGGCGCTCATAGTTCCAGCATGGACAATCATTTTATATGCGACTGAACTGCAACCATGTATATACTTCTGACAAATGCCAGAGACGAATGCAAAAGATGGCGGTGGCATGACTCTTGTATGCTTACCCCGCACGCTCAAACTTAACACATAGGCCGAGTAAATGCTAACTTATGCCTAAAGCCTAAGCCTACCACTTTGCGTAAACTTTATCTAAGACTAGCGACAATCTTAAATTTGATGAAATTTTACAAGATCACAATGGGACTAGTCGGCCTCGATCTTTACATGGGCCAGTTTATAGAATATGATTAAATTTTCCAAGCACTTCAATTAAGCTCTATTGTATTTGTTCGACTGTTTATCAGAGAAAATGTGAAATTCAGCTTCCTGTTGTTTACAACCAGAAATATCTCATTGGAACACAACTTTTTTAGCATCACCAGACAGTGGAGCAAATGCGTATTTCGCAGGGAGCAACCGGAAGTTCTTACAAACCGGAGCAGGAAATCACCCAATTCTGACCGATTCAGAACCAGAGCCGGAGATGAAGCATAATTAGATAATTAAAATAATGTTTATTTTACTAATTACGACAATTATCTGTAGTGTTTTGTGGACTGAGGCAAATCACCGCTTGCGCTGTGATATTCAGCAATCCTGAAGGTCGTACATTTTATTCGACCCCGTTAAGTAATTGATCACTAAGCGACAGGAAGATATAGGAAACTAGATGCTGGGAAGCATAGCCTTAGGCTTAGAACCATAGGTAATCTAAGTTTACGCTTACGTTTAGGGTTCGGATTAAATTTTGGCTCAGGCTTAACCCTTTCTCACATGAATATTTTCTATTTCCCTTGAGACCTACTTTTATGCTAGGATTGGAACTCCAGTGACTGGAGTGAGAGGCGTTTACCATCACCACTCAGCTATAGGAGCTTGATGCTCGAGCCCGATGGGGATCTCACGTCTTGTGGTGATTTAGTACTATGTATACGTTTTGAAATTGTTAAACACGGTGCGATATATATAATATTTAACGTATATACACTGCGCTCAATTGCTTATAGGCAACTCAATGTGAGAAGGGGTTAAATTTAGGCTTAGGCTAATGATTAATTGGCAGATCCTTATAGTTAACGTAAGCTGTTTTATTTCTAGGTGAACATATGTTTAATAGCCACAGAAACCTGCTTGATTTCTATAATTAATCCCGGTATTGTTGTTTTTTAAATGGTAATTCTTTTTAAAATATCTTTAGAACTTTTTCGTGCTGGTGATCAGAAAGTTTTTGTAAAGTTGAAATGGTTGACTTTTGTGTTATATTACTTCACATTAATTTCAAAGGTATATTGAAACTTTGCGAAATAACAAATACTAGTACACGTAGTTGCACACATGAGCAACTGGACAAAAGCTTCTCCGGCCCTAGGCTAAAATGTTGCATGGTCCCTTCATATTAAGTGACATTAAAAAGCTGCTTTTTGAAAAGTTGTAGTGCTTTGCAGATATGTAGACACATCCGAAACGATAGCTATATGGTATACGCCTCCCACTCCAGTCACTGGAGTTCAAATCCTAGCATAAAAGTAGGTCTCAGGAGAAATAGAAAATATTCATGTGAGAAAAGGTTAATTTTCATGCGTAACGTAAACAAATATTTGTTGGAACATTGCCCAAAATACGTATGTGAGGCGTTACAGTTTTAATATTACAAATATATGAATATATATTATATATATTTATGTACTATACATGCATATCTATATATTAAACCTGGACCCCCGTATACGTAAAGCAACGTTTCAGCTAACTGCATGTATTATTTTGTAAACAAAAGATGCATGCAAATTAAATTTAACCTGTAAATTCTGAATTAAACGTTCGTCTGTTTACAACAACATGGATATGCCAATATAGCATTCTTTATCTTAGAAAACGTTGCAAAAGAGGTTCTGTGTGGTGTCATTTTTATCAGGAATAAATTGGTTGTGTAATTTTCTCATAGTCAGGAAATGAACAGAGCATATTTGGCCATGCATAACCGGGAACTGCTGAAACTAACGTGGAAAACCACGGCCAAGAAGTACTACTGCAAATATCTATTTTAACATTTCCATGATTTATTTCGGTAAAACTTATCCCAGGCATTTTCTTACTTCGGTTTAGTAATCCGTTTTCTATTTTTTTTTGCTTCGCAGTGCTTCGATTGGGTAAAATGTTTTCAGAGTTTGCTGTAAATGTTTCGGTAATGTTTGCTTACTGCGGGGCCGCCAGGGACTTGCAGGGTGGCAACCCCTCACCCAGCTTAGTGTCGTTTATAATCGCGCAGTGTTTATTTTTCGCAAATTCTTTCGCCATAATACTAACTTATTAAATAGTGGTCAAACTGCCGTAAAATTAGCATTACGCGTCAGGGCCCATGTAAAGATCAGGGGCGGAACGTTTTTCTGCGGGACTGCAATAGAGTAAGCTTAAGCTTTAGACTAATTTATTTGCCTGGCTTAGGCTTAGGCTTAGGCTTAGGAATATGTTTATTCTTACGCGTAGGTTTAGTTTAGGCTTAGGCTTAGGAATATGCTCATTTTTACGCGTAGGTTTAGGCTTAGGCTTAGGCTTAGGCTAAGGAATATGCATATGATAGTGTGCCGCCCCTGTTCTTTACATTGGCCCGCGAGTGGTCAAATTGCCATAAAATTAGCATTACGCGTGAGGGTACCTTGGGGGTTCTATACCATGTATTAATGCTGGCATACATTATGCCATTGTATCATGTTTTGATGTGATTCCCATCCCACGTCTTAATGCCGTAGCTATGGTATAGGATGCATACACGCACATATAAGATGAGAAACTCCCTTAGGAAGAATTGCTCTTATATATATACCGAAACCCAGTGCCCTTATTAGGGGAATTGCACGTGTGTGCAACTACGGGTTTGGGTTGCGGTATACTTTTGTTGACGTCCCGCGCCGTCCGTCACCGTGCGGTATCGTACACAAAAAATTTACGTACGATAACGTATGGTACAAATGGTGACGGACGGCGTCGTACGGATGACGCATGGTGACGGACAGCGTCGTACGGATGACGCAAGGTGACGGACGGCGTCGTACGGATGACGCATGGTGAACGGACGGCATCGCACGGATGATGCACGGTGACGGACGGCGTCGTACGGATGACGCATGGTGAACGGACGGCATCGCACGGATGATGCACGGTGACGGACGGCGTCGTACGGATGACGCACGTCGACGGACGGAGCCATACGTCGAGTATAACTGAACCCTTACAAGCACATGTTTATACTTTACGAAACGTTGTTCTTACGCCTGCTATCCAAAACAAGTTCCCATTGCGTATAATGGACGCCAGAGTAACTATATTTGCCTATCCGTGTTTGATTGGACAATATACCAGGCGTTTTGTTACTGTTTGTGTTCACTACAGGCAGTGATGAAGCGTTGACTAGCCTGTGGCGTAATTTTACTCAAATTGCTCTTTGCTATTGGACTCTTTTTCGGTTTTTAGCTACTTACTTAAAACACCCAACGGTCCTGCCTATAATCATTGGCTGATAAATTTTACGACCCATGTTACTTTTAGGTGCATCCAGGTTTCGGTTCGGTCTATAACAAGGTAGGTTCAGATTCTAGATTACATTTTTGGCTTAGGCTTAGGCTTAGGCTTAGGCTTAGGAACACATTTTGCAACACTTAGGCTTACGCTTAGGCTAAGGCTCAGGTTTAGGCTTAGGCTTAGGCTTAGAAATACGCTTATTTTACTGTTGCGCCCATTACAGTAACATTAGCTAATTTTAGTGTTAAATTAAAAATTAACGTTTCTTTGTGTGCATTTTTTCATATCTTTCGAAACGTTTATTTTTATTAATTTCGAACGTAATTCTAAGAGACAGGTGAGACAAGTTCAGGGCGATGCGTTTCCAAATATGATTAACTTTGGACAATAGACGGGTGTATTGAACAGAGAGTAAAACGGGAGCTGCCTTCGTAGTCCAAAATTTTTTTCGCTTGTAAAACCATTTCTTTGTTTGTCAACATTATGCTAATTTAAGATTAATATGCAGTTAGATTGTAGTCGTTTCGCCAGTGTCTTATTCCCTCACAAATTCCAATTTCCAGGCGCCCTACTGTAGAACAACAACGCTAAACCTGCAAATATCTACGTACGGAAGTGAGATAAAACTGTTCCTATACAAACATTACTACTTTGCACTGTAAATCCCGGTGAGTTGATTTAAACTCAGAATAGCTGAATCGCTCAGTCTGAGTTAGGACTTTCAGAACTCAGATCTATGAGTAAATAAAGCTCACTCTGATTTAATTATTCGACTCACCCAAAATCAAATTAACTCAGAGCGGGAATTAACTCAACTCAGAGTGAGTTAATGTTAACTTTTACAAACTCAGAAATAACTAACTCTCGAGCTGAGTTGATTTATCAATTCATTGGAATTTACAGTGTGGCTCGTACTAAAAGAACTGCTCACTGGAAACCATAGAGACTGAGTTAACTTAGAACCTGGAAGTCTTGGGCATAAATTTGTTTTCACATACACACGAGCTTATTGCTAAGTTTAAGCTTTGTACATTGAGAAAGCGCGTTATAATGAAACATAAGCCACAACATATATATGTTAATGAAATTATTCTATAAGCATTCAGTAATTAAAAAATTGCCATGTTGCTGTTTGTCACTTTTCATTACCAATAAACTTTGGCACTCAAAAGTATTAATGCCCACATTACAGAACCCCAACTGGAACAAATATGAAACTTCTATACCTACGCTTACAAGTTCTATAGTGCAGCAGCCCTGTAGCCAGCTCTCCTTGCTAGGGGGAGCTAAAAATTATTCACGAGGCGCATTCAAGGGTTTTCAATGAGTTACAAGCAAGGTTGAAAACTTTCTTGGGTGGCCAAAACTTTTCCAGGAGGGACTGAGCCATCTGTGGCTTCCCCTTAGCTACGGGCCCGTAGTACAGGAACATGTTCGATACAAATTGTTCTTCTAATGCACGAAATAATGCGTTTTGAAGCAAAATGAGTGAAAAATTTGTGTTCCAATTTAGAAACTAATGTGAAACTCTTAAACATTTTTGCCTTTGGCGATCGGCTTGGACATAAGCATCTAAATGTTTCATATTATGTTCCTATAATATGCGTCGAATGTGGCTAAGCCGGGCCCGTAGCCAAAGGGGGACCGGGTGGCTGCATAGCCCCCCTGGAAAAATTTTGCCCCCCCCTAGAAGATGTTCAACCTTGCTTGTAAGTCTTTGAAAACCTTTAAATGCCCCTCCTAGAACATTTTTACCCTCCCCCTAGCAAGGTGAGCTGGCTACGGGCCTGGGCTAAGTCCTCCCATGAAGTCAAAATATGTGGCATTGGCAAAAACTCCGCATTCCAGGTGGCGTTTTGTCCAAGCGGTTTTTTGCTTGGTCGGCGTTTTATCTTCGGATATACTAAAATGTATGACAATTATTTATCCGACTTATACTTTACTCGTCCGGTGGCTTTCTGTCCGGCCGGTACTTAACCGAGACATTGGTAAACTTTCAAACTGAATAACATATTTGTCGCGTTTAAAATTCACGAAACCGCAAGCTTGCTTGCTCCTAAAAATTATAACCACAAATAAAAAAGTATTTTTTAATTTATTCAGAAAACAAATTAACTGTGTCAAATCTGAAAAGTTTTTTTTATATTAAAGACAATTTTTCTAAAAATAACTGGAAACCGTTTATTTTCAGGCTTTATTTCAAAACTTTTTTGAAAACTTTTCTGTTATAACAGAAAAATACTTTTCAAGTGCACGTTGCCAATTATATTTCATAAATGTAAGAAATTATTCCATAAATATCAGAAATATTATTTTGAGTGCAATGCCATTTTATATCATCACGAATTAATCTGTAAGAAAAGCTTATATTTAATTTGAACCTTGACTTTATATACAATTTTCATACAGAATTCGCGTGTCTAATTTAGGTTCATTAAACACAAAAATAAAGTAGGATCCGAATGCATTAAACTGCAATTGTTTTGCACAAATTAAAATTTCAAAGTTGTATCGTCTATACCTGAGTTTGTTATTTGTGACTGCAATTACCTTACAAATATTTTGTATTTTAAATTAAGTACTTGAAATCTGTATAATGCGTGTTCTCTATAGCAACTCGTGACCGTAGTTTTTTGTCTATACATATTTCGGCCCATGTAAAGATCAGATGCGGAACGTTTTTCTGCGGGACTAGAAATGAGTACGTTTAAGCTTTAGACTATTTTTTGCTTGGCTTAGGCTTAGCCTTCGGCTTAGGCATAGGAATTTAACTCATTCTTACGTTTGGGCTTAGGCTTAGGAATATGCTTATAATACCGTTTCGCCTGTCAACAGAACTAAAGTTAGCGCGATCATTTTGATACGATTGGAACAGTATTGAAATGATTGGCACGAATGGAACCTTAGCCTAAGGCGTACAAACGGTTTCGGCCCTACTGCCAGCCGTTTGTCAACAGGGTCCGGGGTAATTAGCGTTTCTTGCGTTGAAAAAATTCGCTGTCTTTAGAAAAGTGTTAGGCCTATCTTTCTACCATTTTATTTAAAGAATTGCATGCGAATCCTGAAAATTTTTTGCAATACATCCAAACTTTGCATTTTGACCTGGCTACGAACCTGCAGATCCAACACCCTTTTTTACATAAGTACGTTCGTTTGGGCATAGAACCGACTTGCTCCTAAGCACTTTTGTCGATTGCTATGTAAGCTAATTGTTATCCTGAATTTAATGAAGCTTATTCACAGGTTGTCCCAGAGCATTTTACTTATTGGGCAGCCCAAACCATTGTTTTGCTCTGTCTATTTAATTGACTCTAACCTAAGACTTTATATGGCCCTTGTCAACCAACGTCTTCGACTTAAGGACGCGAACTCCTATTGATTGGAACTCAAAATTGGCAACCCCCTCTTATTGCACCCCTCTTTTTTGGGTCACTACAGTACGCCTTGACCACACTTGACAAACCTACAAAGCAAAGCGATAAGCCAAAAGTATCAATTTTGGTTGAAAAGCATAAGTACGAAGATTTGTCTGTTGGATTGGGACATGACCTTATTGGTCTTTTCCCAAGATCCACCAGTATAATACAAGCTTTGGCCAAGGACCTGAAATCTTAATATAAACACCGCAAATTCTTGTCTGTAGTTCTTATTCGTCAATTTCTTAATAAACTTCGTTATTTAAGATCTGTTTAGTTTATAAAATTTTGGACCTGATTATTAGCCAAATTTGATAAAATTACTGCCTTTAGGATTTATTGCGTTTTTTTGCGTTTAAATTTTTGGACGAAATTGCACTGATTGCATTGAAATCGATGTGTATTTAAAACGACATGTTCAACGAATTGCCAAGGACAGCCGTTGTAGTTTTTAATGACTGTTTTGCCGTTTTCAGTACTGAAACTAATACTATGGAGATTTTGAAGTTTTGGTTTTAAGTTGAAATATAGGGTGTTCCAAAAGTTAAGACACATGTTTGCACGTATCGGCTGAGACACCACATACACACAGCAGGTCTTTAGGGTTTTACAAGTATGAAAATGGCAAAAACGAAACAAGCATACAATGACATATTGGCTGTGTTTCTGAAATCTTACTTAAGTATTTAATTGATTTATGCTTAAACCTTTCTCATATGAATATTTTCTATTCCCCATGAGACCTACTTTTATGCTAGGATTCGAACTCCATTGACTGGAGTGGGAGGCGTATACCATCACCACTCAGCTATAGGAGCTTGACGCTCGAGCCCGAGGGGGCTCTCACGTCTTGTGGTGTTTTAGTACTATGTATACGTGTTGAAATTGTTAAACACGGTGCGATATATACTATTTAACGTATATACACTACGCTGAGTTGCCCACAGGCAACTCAATGTGAGAAGGGGTTAAGTCATTGCTTAAGTCGCCGAGTTCAGTAAATACTTAACTTTTTGAGATAAAACAAAGAATTGGAAATTATGCCCCAGTTCTATTACAAGGAAGAATTAGATTTGCTTTATAGTAAGGATGTCACATGAGACTACAATCCCAAATGAACCAAGATTAGTATACTAAAAGTATTACTCTGTAATTTATTAATTTGGTGAGCGACTTAAGTATTTACTTAACTTATTAAGTACAGTTTCAGAAACGATAAGTTGTATGGTTAATTAGCAAATACTTAAGTATAAAGTTGTATTTAAAGTTTCGGAAGCCCATGGCATTGCCAATGAAAACAACTGACCACCATTAGATGCTCGGTATACTTTTCGATACGAAATTGCACAATTCTGCACACTTTTTTCGGAATTTCCGGCACTAAAACGCAGACAGCGTCTTGAGTTGCGTCCTTCAGCTCATCAACAACCTTGTGATCGTGTCGAAAGTACGCCTTCTGAGATTCGAAAATCCCCAGAGAAAAAAGTCTTGAGTCGTCAAATCTGTAGTATATATATACTTGTTGGTCACTCAACTTGATATCTTCGTTCTTACCGTCGCGATTCCAAGTTTTCGTTCAATCGACCGCGTACCATGGTATCGTAGTGTGGAGGGCGTAGTCGTGCATCAAGTATAATTCATGGTGGCCAGAAGCCCTCTCAGCATAGCGAGGCAGCGCTTGTCGTTGACAGTGTCGCCAAAAAAGAACGATCCGATTGCCCGATCAAATACCCGCCCACGAACAGTGACCCAAGGAGCATTTGTGTTGTGCTCAACGGTTGGCGTAGGATTATTTTCACATCCAGTAAACACAGTTCTGTCGAACCACGTGCCATTCGGCTTGAAAATGTTTTCATCCAATCAAATAACGAGAGCCGCAAGTTCCGGCTGAGTTTCAAGCCCCCAATCCATACTAGGGTTTAGTCATACAGATATTACCTATACCGGGGTGGCTTTGTGTACCTTTGCTATTGCCCGTCGCTTAATCAGTACACCAGGGTGCAATAAAAAGACTTTTAGTTCTTGACCTTTAATAATTTGAAATGCGGTAGTGACATTAATACCCACTCTGATTAAGCATCGTCGAACAGATTTAGTCAGACTTCGCTGGTAGGCCTCCACAACAGGTTCGATATTGTCTCTTGTACACACACTAGTAAAGTTGTTAAGAGCGTGGAACGTCGGTAACAAATCTGGTTCATTGAAACGTTTGCTGATAGCCAGCGTTCCAACCGGAAGTAGATTTGGTCGAAAGCGGAATCGGAATCGGAATGAAATTTTTCTGTCGGAACCGGAATCGGAATCGGAAGCAAGTTTTAGTAATTCTATTAAAAAGTTACACGTGTATGACTAAAGTTTTGTTGCAGTATGCCTGTTTGCGTAACTGTTCACAGTTTTAGTTAAAATTGATTATATAGCTGACGGCATACGTGTAACAACTCGGAATATTTACTAAGAAAAAACCAACCGAATAATTGCAAATGGACGGAACAAAGCGAAACAAGCAAAATCTAAGTTCTAATCATCTTAAAAACTCATAACCGAAAAATCAGACTTCCGGCGTCGGAACAGCAATCAGCCGGAATCGCAATCGGAAGTCAAATTTTGCCGGAATTTTATAGCCGCTGTTATATGTCTAATCACCAAGAGCACTGAATGAGCCATGTTTGAACCACTAGTGAATAAAAAATCTGGCGTTTTAACAGTGAACAGATTATAGGCGAACAACTGTTGTTTGATCGTTCGTCCTAATCCAAAACTTTAGGTGTGATTCATGCGTTTAAAAATTTGCGTTCTATGATACACCCTGAATAATAATAACTCCTACGACTCTAACCAGCTCTCGGCTTCCGGGCTCTACCACTCTCTTCCCACACGTTTAAGACGTGCCCGTAGCCACGGGGGGGCAGGGGGGCTCAGTCCCCATGAAAAAATTTTGACCACCCCTTAGAAGATTTTCAAGCATGCTTGTAAGTCATTGAAAACCTTTAAATGCCCGTCCTTAACAATTGTCAGCCCCTCCTAGCAAGGTGAGCGGGCTACAGACCTGGTTTAAGATTAAGTCATAGACTTATACACTTAGACGGAACCATAGACACAGACATGGTTTGTTAGTTATTTCCTAAACCTTAGTCATAGGCCTATTTCAGATTAAGACTTACGCTTAGGCGGAGACTTTTAGGTAAAGGTAAGCGTTTCTAGACGCAAGCTTATTCCTTTACGTATATAGGAGCTAATTTTTTTGCTGCTTACAACTTTTGATATCAGAAATCAACACTAATTAGTCTGATTACGTTTCAAACCTGTGTCTTGATTAGTCGACCAAAACTTAGCGTTTGTTTATTGGCTCATTAAGTATAAAAAAGCTGTTTTTGACAATGAGCATTTTATTATTAACCGCCGGTCAGAACGTTCCAAAAGTGTCATTTGAAAACAATTTTACCGGTTCCGCGACGTTTAACAGCGGTCAGCTTATAACGAGTTTTTCAGCTTTTAGCACAACCCCTTCTCACGTTGAGTTGCCTATAGGCAACTCAGCGCAGTGTATATGCGTTAAATAATATATATCGCACCGTGTTTAACAATTGCAACACGTATACATAGTACTAAATCACCGCAAGACGTGGGCGCCCCCTCTGGCTCGAGCGTCAAGCTCCTATAGCTGAGTGGTGATGGTATACGCCTCCCATTCCAGTCACAGGAGTTCGAATCCTAGCATAAAAGTATGTCTCAGGGGAAATAGAAAACATTCATGTGAGAAAGGGTTAAATATCAAACAGTTATTACACTGCAAAAAATGGTTAGTCAAATTGACTCACTCCAAAATAAGCTTTTTGGAACAACACAAACTGAGTCAAATTTGACTCCGCCAGAGTCAAAGGTGCGACTGAGTGTATCGAATTTGACTCTAGCGGAGTCGAGTTTTTTCAATTTTTGTAGTCCCGTATTTTGGAGAGTTTTAATTTAACTCACCATTGTTTGCAGTGTATATTGGATTTTATAAAATGCACTAATTTTGATAGCTACCACCAATAGGCAATAATCACATGGATACTACTAAAAATCAATCTAACCTCAGCTTAATAACCATTGCCTTGCGGGTAATATATATGATTTTGAACTATGAGAACAAAGAAAAATAATATATTGACTCAAAATATTTTGAGGCTTAAAGATGTTATTTTGTCTGTATTTATCGCTTATGTAAAGTTTTCTAATATCTTGACCTATTGAAAGATTTAACCATTAGTTTGATTAATTCTAATCAATCAAACTCTATACACTTGAAGCAATGTTATATTTACGTTGAGCTTGAATTGCAAAAATTTTGTACAATAAACATATTTTCGAACTTTTCTGCGATTATAATTCTGTATACAAAACCAGGAGCTGCAATTCTGAATCCATTGGAGTTTTAAAAGCTGATTTTGTCTTCCAATAACGGGTTTAATTTCTAGATTACATTTTTTTGCTTCGGCTTAGGCTTAGGCTTAGGCTTAGGAATACGCTTAATCTACTGTTACGCCCCTAAAAGTAACATTGGCCAAAGACCCTATAGTTGAATATGGTGCTTAGTTGTAAAAATAGTTACATCAGTCTAACTCTGTGAATAGCTTACAAAGAATTTGTTCTTTTTACGTTTATAAACTCAAATTGTTGTTTGTTTTGTATGACAAACCTAAATCAAGCGAATCATTTAGGGTTCAGTCATGCATATCTAATATACCGTGTACCTTTTGTATACCTTCGCTCTTTTAATAGACTGAAACTTTATCTAAGAACCGCTTCAAACTGTATGATATGGACGCCTTATTGCCCCTAGTACACATTCATTTCACATTTACACTGTAAATTCCAATGAGTTGATTTATCAACTCAGCCAGCGAGTTAGTGATTTCTGAGTTAATAACAATAAGCATTAACTCACACTGAGTTGAGTTAATTATCATTCCGAGTTGAGCTGAGTCTGGGTGAGTTGATTAATTAACTCAGAATGAACTGAATCAACTCAACATCCTGAGTTCTGATAGTCCTAACTCAGACTGAGTGATTCAACTCATTCTGAGTTAAAATCAACTCACTGAAATTTACAGTGTATGCTTTTATAGGACATCGATGTAATAAAGCTCGCACTTAATTAAAAATCATCATGTTTAAAACCTATGTCATTTTTAGAAACTTTGTGGATGTTATAATTAGAACAGGTCTCCTTGTAGAACGCAAGGACCACACGATACCCTGCAAAGTCATTGTGATTATAGTAAACACTCAATCAGTGCATAATGTCCTAACACTACCTAACAAGACAGGACTATAATTGTACATTTGGTTTAGAAGACGGCTGTGTACGAAAAAATTCAAAATTACTTGACACGCAATGCAGAAATTACAATTTATTAACAAGGGCTACGAGGATCTTTGTTTTGTCACAAGTCCCTATCCATCCAAAGACTGGTCCCTACATCCTACTTGCTTCGAAGACGGCCAGAACATTACCGGCTATCAAAGCACGCGGTGTGTGTAGTCAACCTCTGGTCATAGAATCATTTTCCACACGAGTCATAACAGGGTGCGTTGACAATTTTTTTCAACTATGCGAGCATTGTTTATGTGGATGATTGATTTTAAGCTTAGGCTTGGGATATACCTATGTCTATGCCTTATCCTAGCACCTAAGCCGAACCTAAGCCTTTGACTTAGCATAGTCTGAAGCACAAGCAGCCTGCGCTTTGTAAAACATCATCAGTTTATTAGCTTACAAAAAATTGAAAATCTGCTAATTTCAAGATCAGTTCGTCTTTAATATAGATTCGAATCAAAAACAGGGTTGCAGCAGCCACCCCCATACACCCTTGTTGAGATCGCCACCTCTGAAGGGGCCCACATCCCAACCAGATGAAGCAAAAACCGAAGAAATTTTGAAATACGTCTGGTCTCTCGCTCGTTTCGCTCGCGAGTTTGGCACTATGCCACTTTCAGCGATTTTAAATGACTTTAGACAATTACAATAACCATCAGGTTGCTAAATGCTCACAAAATTTCTTGCTCGCTACACTCGCAGCTTACAATTTTACCCAAGATAAAACAACTCTCATGAAACGAAATAATAAAGAAGGTAATAAAACAAATTTTTGAGTGAGGTGTGCCGTGTGCTGTCTCGCCTGCTTGTAGCATATGAAGATTGCGAATAGTTTTATGTAAAATATGAGCTGTTTAGCTACTTTAAAAGAAAATGTCAAATAATTTCGCGCAGTGCATGAAGTTGGATTCATTTCAAAAATGGCATCACTCATCATTTCACAACTTTTTAAACTGTTTTTGGAAGGGCGTACCCACAGCTGTCAAACACGATCGTGAGCTGGGACAACCTCAGATCAAACATCGACAGATTCTGTATTCACATCAACATAACATTGGTGGTCTCCCCCCAGGAGTTTAGGGGGCCCACCCCTGTCTGCTCGTTACATTTATCAAAAGACTTCCAAACCGTTCCCATATTAGATCCACGTAACTTTGGATGAACGCTACTATTCCTTAAAAGCTTAAGTTTTGAATGTTGCACAGTATTTCGGTTCCACCAGGAGCCCCAGCTGATTGGGGTACCCTTCCTGAGCGTCTTTGTGTCGGCCAGTGACGTAGCCACGATTTCATTTCGGGAGGTGATAGCCAGTAAAACACAACAGCAGTTTTTGATCTGTGATATTTCAAAAACATCTGTGTACATTTTGATTTTAAAACTTCAAATCTGCCTTAAATTAGTATATAATTATTTTTGCATCGTTCTGTATTTGATGAAACAAACTGTGCCGGTTCCATAGTAATTTTTGCCAACAAGTTTGATCTGTGATATTTCAAAAACATCTGTGTACATTTTGATTTTAAAACTTCAAATCTGCCTTAAATTAGTATATAATTATTTTTGCATCGTTCTGTATTTGATGAAACAAACCGTGCCGGTTCCATAGTAATTTTTGCCAACAAGTTTTAAGCTGTCCAAAAGCGTATGTACAAGACAGAATATGGCATGGGTATTTCGTTTTCAATATATCTACACTACAAAAAATGGTGAGTCAAATTGACTCTCTCGGAAATAGGCTCTACTGGACTACACAAACTGAGCAAAATTCGACTCCGCCAGACACAAACGTGCAGCTCGGGGGGTCGAATTTGACTTTGGCGGAGTTGAATTTGACTCAGTTTGTGTAGTCCCGTAGAGACTATTTCGGAGATAGTCAAATTGACTCACTCTTTTTTGCAGTGTATACAGAAACAAGAAAAACAGCATTTTTAACAAAGATTTTTAATTTTGAATGAATTTTCATGCAAGCAATACATTTTTTGTTAATTTAAGTCTTAATTTACACTGAGCCAGACTCGGCTACAGTGACTGGTTCAATAATTTTAAAAGAGACGCAACGCAACATATAACCCCTTTCACCTACTTTCTAGTAAAACTGTCTCAATCATAGGTCAACCTCAGCAATGCAAGCCCGTTACACCCGTTCATTTTTACACTAATTAGAGGAGCACGTCCGTTCCTACGGTCATCTTAGTGTCCACTTGACCTAAAATCTTATCGAAAACAATAAACAATTCGGCCCATATAACTTTAGGGGGCGTCAAGGTTTCCGGTGAGTCTATAAAACAGCAGGTTTAGATTCTAGATTACATTTTTTTGCTTAGGCTTAGGCTTAGGTTTAGGCTTAGGAACACATTTTTGCAACGCTTAGGCTTAGACTTAGGCTTAGGAATACGCTAATCTACTGTTACGCCCCTAAAAGTAACATTGGACTCATAATTTTATGTTAAAGCACAATTTGTGCTGTACTCTCTATTGTCCTGTGTAGTAGCATTTCCTCGTTGAGAGACCGTATGTACAAATCACAACTAAGTTGAGTAGCTAGGTTTACCGTTTCACTGGTGCTCTTGTGGACGCCTAAAATTCCCAAATAATCTCAATTATTTGACATATAACTTCTTTGATTTTCTTACACTGCCCCATAAAAGTTGCGCCTTAGGCTAATAGGTTTAGGCTTAGGGTGAGAAAAAGGAATACGCATCGGATTCTTCAGGCCCAATGTCATTAGCGGATCCCGAGGGTTGGCGGGAGGCGTAGGCGTCCCGTCTGATTTTTTTATGATGAAATGATAACGTTCCTCTCAACCTTACAATTTCTTTCCTCGAAAAACTTTTTTGTAAAAATACAATTTTTCCCTCAAAATTTTTGTTGCGATAAAATGGTAAGGTCGATTACAAACTTTGCGTTTTATAACATTTGCAAGCCGCCCGGCTGACGTCAGTAAATTTTAGATCCATCTCTGTTCAGGGTACATTGTTTACTGTGAACCTGAATCTAATCCAGAACCTAATCCCAAAGCAACACTGTACTAGAGTCAATTTTTCGTACTCTATCCAAATTCTCAGGTCTACAAAACCATAGCAATAAGTTTCAAAAAAACGAACAAAAATATGTACCCACCACCCAATCTGACATTAAACAAGCCGCATACTAATTGACTATAATAATATAGTAGATTTCCTATATGACAAGACAATATATTTTCACTAATATTTATAATTCAAAAAACTTTTATGTTTTTGATCTTTTTTAACAAAAAAATGGCATTCAAATGAGGCTGTTAATGACCTGTTTGAACCCTGGTCAAAAATTGTTTTCGTCTGTGACTTTGAGAATTATATTCAAAGACGTACTGCTGTACACACGCTTGTCTACATTTAAGGTTAAAGGGCTTAGGCTCTATGGTAAAACCTGAGGTTTCGGTTAATGTTAAGGAATAGGTCAAGCATTAAGCTTAAGCTTAGGTGAATCTTTTTTCCGCAATAATCTTTAGTATACGGCGAAGTATACATTGCAAAAAATGCTGAGTCAAATTGACTTTCTCCGAAATAGGGTTTACGGTACTACACAAACTAAGTCAAATTCGACTCACTGAATCGCACCTTTGACTCTGGCGGAGTCGAATTTGGCTGAGTTTGTGTAGTCCCGCAAAGTTTATTTCGGATAGATTCAATTTGACTCACCAGTTAATTTGGGGTGGTCGCTGTAAAGATGTGGACCGTAACAGCTGGCAAGTCCCGCCTTCCCTTCTCAGGGTGGCAGTAAGAGGGCATTTTATCGTAGCACCCCTAAAGTCGACGCGTCGTATCCTCCTACGGAACTGGACCCGCGGCTCTGCCGCCTAACAAAGGCGGCTCGGATGTGACGGATACCCTCATATAATGGTGTATATGGTGAGTGTGATTACTCGGGATTTAGGTACATCTGCTGGGGAACCTGGCCGTCTGTCGCGACGACTGCTGGATGGAAACTCGTTGGCGGGATCCACGCTGACGAGTTCCTTATAGGTGGGTAAGACGGTCAACCCCCGTCGGAGGTTCGGATTCCGTTTGTTCACTTTTGCTGCATAAACACTGAACCTTATAGAATTTCGCGATTACCTCCAAGGATGTCGGCTCAGGATGTACCCACTCCGGACACGGGTGACCTCTCATCCTTTATAAAAGGCTACCATCTAGTGAATTTAAGGGAACTGAGAGTGGGCATCAATTCTAAATTCCACCTTTAACGTTATCGCCGCTGATGCCCTGAAAACTCTATTCCAGGTACCACCCTGGACTGGCAAAAGAATTCAAATTTCATAAAACCTATACGGTCGTATTACTGCAGAAACAGTGCTTCCGGGCAGGTAAATCAACATGCTAGGGATGCTGTTCAAATATTTTGAGGAGGGTATATGGATGTATATTTTGAAGGCTTACGTCCGTATATAAAACTTTTTACAGTGGCCAAATATGCACAGCAATTTTTTGACTTCTCTCTGGCTACAGGGCCGGCGGTCTAACGCGATAATTCGAAGAAATTGTAGCTTGTACTAAGGTTAAATATACTTTCTTCCTGACGCTTTTTAAGAGTTTAAATTTAGATTGTGAGGCACCAGAAAAGTATATGGCTTCTATAAATTTGTGTCTCTTATGAGAAACCGTTGCTTTGACGTAAAGGGAAAACATAAATTGAACTTTTTTTCATATTTTGCGCAAACTTTCTCAATTTGAAAAATAATATCGCGTTTTGTATGAGATTGTTTTCAAATGCAAGATTTTGTATTTTAACCCTTTCTCACATGAATATTTTCTATTTCCCCTGAGACCTACTTTTATGCTAGGATTCGAACTCCAGTGACTGAAGTGGGAGGCGTATACCATCACCACTCAGCTATAGGAGCTTGACGCTCGATCCCGAGGGGCTCTCACGTCTTGTGGTGATTTAGTACTATGAATATGTGTTGCAATTGTTAAACACGGTGCGATATATACTATTTAATGTATATACACTGCACAGTTGCCTACAGGCAACTCAATGTGAGAAGGGGCTAAGGTTTAACAAACTGAGTCAAAATTCGACGCCGTCAGAGTCAAATTCGATTCAGCGAATCGCTAAGCGAGGTCGAATTTGACTCTGGCGGAGTCGAATTTGATCAGTTTGTGTAGTCAGGAAAAGCCTATTTCAGAGATAGTCAATTTAACTCACCATTATTTGCAGTGTAAGGGGCTGCTGCTCCCAAAACATTTCGTATTAACCGGTCCTCGGGAGCGGCAGTCCTCAGTTTTCTGAAAATCCTCTCAAATCTTTGGTGGTCAATGGGCAGCACAGTAGCGTTCGAGCAACATAACGCAAATTGACGCTAAAATTTTCACACTACAAACTTATTTTTAAACCAAGAAACAAAACGTTATGTTACAAACGAATAAAGCCTCCCACGCTCACATTTGTATAGTGTGACAGTGTAAGGTTAATTATCAACGTGACGTCAAACCAGCTGCATGTCCCACTTAAAATTGTTTTGCCGTCTCAAACGTGTTTTGCTGGCTGCGCTCCTGTTCCCATTAAACTATAAACAGAGTCAACAACAGCGCATTTATGAGTTCAGTTAAAAGTTGTTTGTTGTGAGCGATCATAGCGATTAGTAAAATTTCATTACCTCTAAAATCAAAATGAATGATTTTAAACCTTTTAAAAAATTATTTTTTTCTCGTCTGGCGATAAATTTTGAACACAAATACATCGATACCCCCGGCCCCTGTATATGCCTGTGAAACAACACAGCTGAAAGTTTGCGATAACACTTGAGCAAGATCAGGATCGGTTTCAGTCCAGAAGAAACCGTTCTTAAACGGGGAAAATGATACGCGACGTGCGATGGAACAAAATGTTTTTTTAAAATAGAAATCTTTTAATGGTGTCGGCCAATGTAAAGAACAGTGACGGAACAGTATTGTAAGCTTATTCCTAAGCCTAAGCCTAAAGCCAAGCCAAAAATTAATCTAAAGCTTATAAGCTTATTCTATTCTAGTACCACAGAAAAACGTTTCGCCGCTGATCTATACGTGGGCCATGCTGTCAATAAATGCTTCGATCAGGGAGTCGTGTGAAGCAAAATACAGCAGACACGCAATGGTTTGTTCGATTTTACAATTTTTTGAAAATAATTTTATTTTTGTCATAAAAGAAAATTTACTCAAAATCGTTTAAAAATTATGGCAAATTGATGTTTTTGCATTTAAAATGAAACTAAAAATTGATCAATGATGAATGACCGTATTTAGAATGTTCTTGTGAATAGACTATTCAAGGTTGAACGTTTAATTATGTAAATTCTGATGCTATACCAGGTGTAAAATGCCGACACCCGAACTGCAACAGGTTTATTGTTTCAAGATGGCACACTGTACCAGTGTCTGGCGTTATTTGGTATTACGGAATATTATCTAGCATACATAGTTTGTTTTAATATCTCTTTTATACACTTCCGTTCACAAGCTTAGTAATAAATCATAGGCGAAACCTAAGCCTTTAAGCCTAAAACAAAACCTTGTAGGCAAAATTTGAAAATTTAAGAAACCGGTGGTAGTATGCATGAAAGCAGATTCAATGAGTCCTTTTTTGGCATGTGGCTTATACCGCAACGAGGTCAGTCGCTGTGTGTATAGTTAAATTTAGTAATTGAACAAGGCGAATAGCTACTAGACACATGTCGGATTTCTACAGGCCAGTAGCCTGCTCGCTTTGCTAGGGGGGGCTAAAAAATTTTCAGGTATGGCATTCACGGGATTTCAGTCACATGCAAACAGAGTGGGAAATTTTCTAGGGGGGCTGAAATGTTTTCAGGGGGGGGGGGGCTGAGCCTTCCCTGGTCCCCTTTGGCTACGGGCACAGATTTCTAGGTCATATATTTTGGAGTCAACAGAAAAATACAAATGGAGCAAAAATCTCGCGAATAAAAAAAACATAATTTTTCAAATGAGTTCGAATATAAAAATTTTATTAAAAGCTGCTACAGGGCAGTCTGTCTTTATAATACCGTAAATTCGTTGTTCCTTGCAGGGGCTCGCATGGCGAAAACAAACGCAGTGCACCCTGCAATTTGTGTTCGTTTGCGGGATACAGCTTCTTTGTCTTGTTGACTACGCTCGCTAAACTAAAGATTTTTCAATCCGCACAACAAAATCACACAACATTTATTATTTGAAGCCTGTGAGTAGTTTCGCTATGCACGCAGTACCTATGGAAACGTTGACGTAATACAAACGATGAATGCTGAACCAATTTTCAGTGGCTTACTGAGAGAAATTTAAACCAAAGAACGCTTTAGCAGTGACGGATCTATAATTTTTTGTGGGGGTGGGGGGGTAATCCGAGATCAGCCCAGCGTTCCAAGTTCGCGGCAGGATCAATTTTGCAGCTTTCTTTAACGACCTTTAAATTCTTTGCGGTAAGTACATATCAGGCTCAATCGTCAATTGCGCAACGATTTGAAAAGAAATATCACGAGCGAAGCGAGCAAAAAGACAGTGTCTCCAGTGCAAAACTTCAGTTTGGTGTTCATCTGGGCGGATTTTAGTAGCGGCACATGAAATATTTCTAAGCGACCGCAATCATTAAGCGTGAAGATATGTGACACTGTTCATACTATCCCATGTTCATAATATCCCATGTTCATACTATCCCATGTTCATACTATCCCATGTTCATACTATCCCAATATCACTGGTCCGCTTGAGGAATTTACCCGTTGTCTTCCTTTAAAATACGCGTAAACAAAACTTTTTGAGATCCAACGTAAGCTATAATTGCACTTATGGTCATTTTTGAAAATACGGGGAAAAGAACAAGAACATTTTCGTCCTAACAACCATGACATCATAGGCTTGAAATTTATGCAACATCTGCTTTAATGAATGCATTGCATACATATATACATACATGGATATGCCAACACCTAACATTTTCCATTTCTACATCCCCACATCAGGAATTTCTGGATCCGCCACTGATTATGACGCACTTGATATTTATGATTGGGAGGCGGGGGTTGGCGTTGATCTTAGGTCGCACTCTCGGTATTTTCCTATGGCTCATGTAAAGATCAGGGGCGGAACGTTTTTTGTGGGACTAGAATAGAGAAAGCTTACGCTTTAGACTATTTTTCTGCCTGGTTTAGGCTAAGGCTTAGGCTTAGGATTAGGAATTTACTCATTCTTACGCTTATGCTTAGGTTTAGGCTTAGGCTTAGGAATAAAGTCATCCTTACGCTTACGCTTAGGTTTAGGCTTAGGCTTAGGCTTAGAAATAAACTCATCCTGACGCATAGGCTTAGGTTTTGGCTTAGGCTTAGGCTTAGGAATATGCTTATGCTACTGTTCCGTCGCTGTTCTTTACATTGGCCTTTCCTGTTAAACCCATTCCCACCCTAAACAATACCATGACAAATGAAGTGCAAACTGCGTAAGTGTAAACGATGCACCTTCACTCGTTGCGCACTGTTTAGCAGTAAACGTTCACAAGATGTTATAGACCGCCACCCTACACGGTTTAAGTGACAAGCTAAATGCAGCTGAGTGGCGACGGTAAGCGCATCCTACCTGACAGTTCAGAGTTCGAATTCCAGCTTGACAGCGGATACTGGTTGAAACAGGAAATATTCATGCCAAAAATGAATTAAACCAAGGTTATCACTGAAAACGCGGACAGATCCAATATCCGATTATCGCTTAGCCGTTTTCAAATTTTCAACAAGCGAATGAAGCTTTCTGTACAAACGTTTATCAGCCGACATCAGGTATTTTTTTGTAAAACGGCTCAACTGCTACTATATGAGCAGACAAGAGCAGAAATAGAGTCTATGGAAAATGATCAGGTTTTAAAGCCAGTTACAGTCGGTTGCTTGAATAATTGATCGCGGTGTTCAAAGATACCATGAGCATACCGCATACACAAGACTTAAAGAGTGATTTGCTTCAGTTTTTTCTATAGGCGCGGTCATATCATAATATAGCGTGTGTAACCGTTACTTTATAAAGGTAATATTTGATGGTTTTTCACAACCGTTACGGTGGCGCTAATACTTGTGAAGACTTGCGGCGTCGTCCGGCGCCGCATCACATGCGATACCTCAGGGTGATTGAAGGTGCCGGTTGGCGGCGTACGGATGACGGACGGCGCCGTACAGATGACGGACGGCGTCATACGCGTGACGGACGGCGCCGGACGGATGAGGGACGGCGCCGTACAGATGACGGACGGCGTCATACGCGTGACGGACGGCGCCGCACGGATGAGGACGGCGCCGTACAGATGACGGACGGCGTCATACGCGTGACGGACGGCGCCGGACGGATGAGGACGGCGCTGTACAGATGACGGACGGCGTCATACGCGTGACGGACGGCGCCGCACGGATGAGGACGGCGCCGACAGAGACGGACGGCGCAACGCGGACGGACGGCGCCGGACGATGAGGGACGGCGCCGTACAGATGACGGACGGCGTCATACGCGTGACGGACGGCGCCGCACGGATGAGGGACGGCGCCGTACAGATGACGGACGGCGTCATACGCGTGACGGACGGCGCCGGACGGATGAGGGACGGCGCCGTACAGATGACGGACGGCGTCATACGCGTGACGGACGGCGCCGTACAGGTGACGGACGGCGTCATACGCGTGACGGACGGCGCCGTACAGATGACGGACGGCGTCATACGCGTGACGGACGGCGCCGGACGGATGAGGGACGGCGTCATACGCGTGACGGACGGCGCCGGACGGATGACGGATGGCGCCGTAGGACAAGTATAGGGCAGAGTTTGACACTGTGGCGGACGTGAAGATTTATCTCTGTTAAAGCCAATCAAGTTCCTTTTTTGTATCAATATTTTTAATCAGCGATTTTACATTCATTTTACAAACGCAGTCATAAAATAGATTGATCAACCTACTTGTAAGCCAGTGGCGTAGCCAGGAATTCCACTCGGTAAGATATAACCGCATGAAAAGCAATTTATTACCTCTTAGAATCTAGAAGGTCTAAAACATTTTAAAAGTGCTATTTTCTTGGTTCTACAGAAATTCGGGAGGGGTTATATATCCCCCCTGCATTGTTCTCCTTGTTTACACCCCTGTCCAGAGCCCATATTTGATGATTTTTCTCAAACAATTGATAATAAGCTTCAAGAGTCAGTAATTTGAAATCAGTACCAGTTTAACCTTTTCTCGCATAAATATTTTCAATAACAAACGATTTTGTTCAGTTTTACAGAAACAGTAATATTATTATAATATAGCGTGAGCATCCGTTATTTTGCAACCTACAATTTCATTATTTTTGCTATTTGAGCGTTAGCTGATCCTGATAAGAGCAAAGATTTAGCTCTGACTCTAGTTTTAAGTTTATAATCTCGGCAAAAAGTATTTTGATCAAGCGAATATTATTCGAAGTGGATATAAGTCCATGATTTATACTGTAGCGACCCGAATAAAAGGGGGACTGATATTTATTTGGCTTCTCCAGAGGGTACCCCCTGTTATTTGGTTTTGGACTGTTATTGATTTTTAACCCGCCCTCCGCCGCCCTTCGCTACTGACATATATGCGGTGTTGCAACTATCCGTTAAACTAAACGTTTAATCGTCTTGAATCAAAAGCTTGAGCGAAAATGCAAGGTTAAACTTAGGAATTACCTTCTCACTTGAGTAAGTATGCTTTAAAGTTTCGAACTCAACATTATTTGGGCCTGGAGTCACTTATGCCCTATAATTAGGGTTATTTGACATTTACGGACTCTAATTAGAATTTAAAGACTCTATGCGCTTAGCGACTCTTATTAGGAATGCGGACTCCAATTGATTTGTATGTACTCAAAATGGGATCCCCCTCTTATTACCGCATCTTATTCGGGTCACTACAGTACCCCTTTAAAACCTGAGACCCGTGTAAAGATCAGGGGCGGAACCTTTTTCTGTGGGACTAGAAAAGAGTAAGCGTAAAAGATTTACACTATTTGCTTGGCTTAGACACAGGCTTAAAAATATGCATATTCTTACGCTTAGGCTTTATAGGCTTAGGCTTAGAAATATGCTCACTCTTTACGCTTAGTATTAGGCTTAGGCTTAGGCATTAGGCTTAGGAATATGCTTATAAAATACTGTTCCGCCCTTGTTCTTGACATTGGCCAAACCTGACGTGAAGCCGCGTCTACGCCAGAAAACGGCATAAACAAAAGTTGTGATCATTGCTAATTCTGTGATCGTTTAAGACACCTGTTTTATGGTGAAAATTTTTTCCACTGATTCTTCCATAAAAAATTTTCGTACAATTACATGTGGAAACGTATTATGTAGAAATTTCCACAATGTTTTCAACCAAATCATTAATGTCAAGGTCCATGTATAAGGGCGTACCCACTGCGAATTTCCCAGTCTTCCAGTGTTCCAGTCCCTTCAATGTCCCAATCTCCCAGTGTCCCAGTCTACCAGTGTCCCAGTCTGCCAAAGTCCCGGTCTCCAAGTATCTCAGTATACCAGTGTCCCAGTCTCAAAGTGTCTCAAATCTCCCAGTCAACCTGTCTCCCAATGTTCATAGTCTCCCAGTGTCCCAATCTCCCTTTGTCCCAGTCTTTCTGCGATCCAGTCTTTCTGTGATCCAGTTTTGCAGTGACCCAGTCTCCCAGTCTCCAAGTGATCCAGTCTCCCAATGTCCCAGTCTCCCAATGTCCTAGACTGCCACTGTATCAGTCTCCCAAGTTCTATCCAGTGACCCAGTCTTCCAGCGTCCCAGTCTCCCGGTATCTCAGTGTCCTAGTGACCCAGTCTTTGAATGTCACGGTCTTCCAGTGTCCCGATCTTTACACTGGCCGGCTTTGTAAGTTTAGCTTTACGCGTAGGCTTCGGTTTCCACTTAGGCTTAGGCTTCGGTTTCTACTTAGGCTTAGGCATAGGTTTTGGCTTTGGCTTAGACTTTAAGCTTAGCCACAGATTATTGCTTCGGCTTATACTGCCTAAGGTTAAAAGTATAAGCCTATGCGCCTATGCGTAAGCCTATAAGCCCAAAACATAAGCCTAAAGCGCTTGTATACTTTAATCAAAACAAACTTGGAAATGAATTTATTCAAAAATCACTTACGGTAAAAACAAATTTAAATTAATATAATGCGATCTGCATGATGATTGTTGTTTGTTACTGGTGCGTTCGAGTCCAGCATGATGCCAGGAGTATGGAAAAAAATTAATGGAAGAAGCATGCCGCGATCGATCCTAACTTCCAAATGGAAATAAGTTTTCTGGCTGTCAAATATTTAGCCCAGACACAGATGCCGGTGACCACGCCCCTCTTGTTAACAGCTCGTGCGGTCATTTGAAAGCACAAACAACTCGGCATAGACGGTTTACTTCATTAAACTCTAGAGCGAAAATGGTTAAGGCGTTGTGTTATAGGTCATAGCTATGTTACAAAAGTTAATCAACCTATTTTGCCCGGATCTATCTCTTATTCTTAGAAGCGATTCACAATATTAATTATTTTGGTACGTATAGCTCAGAAATGAGCATACTCCAGAGTATAAGATATCTAGCCTATGTATAGAACAGGGCCGGATCGTTTTCCGGAGTGGCGCTATAATAGAGTCAGTTTAAGCTTAAGACTTATTGTTTTGCTTACGCATAGGCTTAGGCTTAGGCTTAGTCTTAGGAATAGGCTCAACCATGCGCTTAGGCTTAGGCTTAGGAATAGGCTCATCCATACGCTTAGGTTTAGGGTTTAGGCTTAGGCTTAGGAATATGCTTATACTATTGCTCCGGCCCTGTTCCATACCTGGGCCAGATATCTGATGAGATCAGGACCGTTCCCATGATTTCAATTCGGAAGAGTAGTATAGGCTTCAAGTGAAAAAATTTTCTATATTATTCAGAAATATATATATTCCGAAGCCTGTCATTTTGAGTCCCAATATAATTTTTGTCCAGATGCTGTTGGGGGGGCCACGGCCGGGGTGCCCCCCCGTGGATCCGCCATTGGTCTCTTATTTCCAGTAAATACGATTCATGATATGGTAAAACTTTTGTTGTTGATATCTTTATGTTTTTGTGTTATTTTTAGAGCAAAAGTATATTAATCAGTGAACAATGTTTAATCCTTCCGTCGATTAAACCATTTACCCCCTGATTTTACTCCGTTGAAACAAGGGTTCCCCCTTTTTGCAGCAAAAAAGCAGAGTCATGGATGACCCTTTAAACACAAGCACCGAACATCGAACGGTCGTTGCAATGACGTCACTGCTAGGCTGCATTGCAGGGGTTGCTTTGCTTGCGTCTGGATTCGTTATATATGCTGGACGTCGCAGTAAAGGATCACAGAGTAACTCGGAAATCCCGGCGCAAGACAACGATGGCATTGTATTGAAAAGCGTTGAAGAACGCGGCGGAAGTCCGGTCAAGTAGGCTTTCTGGCTCTTGTACACTTTTCCTAACGATTAAACACTAAAGCTTTGGTCGTTTTCAAAAACTTAGGCTTAAACTAAGGCGTTGACTTAGGCCATGGGTTTAGGAATATGCTTACGATTTAGATTACAAGGTTGTTTAGTTCTAAGCCTAAAGCGTAAATGTGAAGAAGAACTGTACGAGAGCCAGATTTATCTGATCGTTGACGAAACGTCCAATGGAAGGAACAGGGGCGGTACAGTATTATAAGCATATTCCTAAGTGTAAGCCTAAACCTAAGCCTAAGCGTAAGAATGAGCATATTCCTAAGCCTAAGCGTAAGACTAAGTCTAAGCCAAGCAAAAATCAGTCTAAAGCATAAGTTTACTATATTCTAGTCGCACGGAAAAACGTTCCGCCCCTGATCTTTACATGGGCCGACGAAACTGTGGATGCAAAATTAATTTTGGAAAAAATACAAAATGTTGCTTTTTTATGTGGTTTCATAATTTTAAAAAATTATATAAATCAAAATCCGGAACAAAACATACGGGACACAGATAATTAAGTTTTCACGGCGACACCAGACTTCGGCCCATGTAAAAATCAGGAGCGTAACGTTTTTCTGTTGGATTAAAATAGAACAACCTTAACGTTTAGACTATTTTTTGCTTGCTTAGGCTTAGGCTTAGGAATAAATTCATTCTTACGCTTAGGCTTAGGCTTAGGCTAAGGCTTAGGAATGTGCTTACAATACTGTTCCGCCCCTGTTGTTTACATTGGCCCAGACTTCTCAGAAAGCTTTGGTTGGTGTTCAAAACAAAAATACCCAAAAATTTTGGAAATTAATATCGCGAAGCCGCTGTAAACGTTCACCGTTGTGTCACTGCGTTTAAGACTCATTGATAGAGAGCAAAGTCAGAATTACTAAAGTGATAGAAAATGCTATAACCTCAGAAATGGCTGTATTTATTGTAAACGTTGTCGTAATACTTAGCTTTGACCTATTAAATAGCAGCGGCGCCAGCAATGAATCAACAAATTGTTGGCAAGGGTTCCTTGCGATGTATGATAGAATAAAATGCCTAGTGAGCAAACCTAGCCAGAAGCCGAACCGTATAGGACAAAATTTCTTGGATGCAAAATTTAGGTTTGTATTCATGTTTGGGGGCATAACCGCCTGATCTGGGGTGCTACTTTGCTTTGGATCCTGCAAGTGAATAACGAAACGTTGCGATTACTGTGATGAATGATAATTTCAGCTATTTCTCAGTTTTACAAAATGTTCCATACCGTGATATCAATTTGCAGCCAAAATCAGCGAAATCTGTACTTCAAGGACTTGGATTTATACGACACGAATATGTGAGTATTAAATACTTGGACCAAACACCACACAGACCTTTACGCGTCTTCCATATTCATGCCACAGTTGCATTTCATTCTCACTACTTTTTAGCTGCATATGTCATGCTCCAAACAGCTTTTTGTCCCAGTTTACAACTGAACCGTCTCAAACGCGAACTGTTATTTAGAGCAGCGCAAACAGCTATTTTAATGCAAATTGATTTTTATTGGATGTTCCTTATTTGATTTTGTTTAGCAGGTGAATTTTGATTGGGTAAAAACCTGCCAACAAGTTTACACCATACAAACCAAGTGTATTTTATACTGTTAAACTATGCTTATGTCGTTTTCTGCACGACTTTAATCCACCACTCGATATCAGTTTGCATTTCAGTAGTTGTTTTATGTTGCTCTAGCCAACGATTTGCGTTTGGAATGTCACAGTTGCGATCTAGGAGAAATTGGTGTTTGGTGCACGAGAAAATATACACTGCAAACAATGGGGAGTCAAATTGACTCTCTCAGAAATAGGCTTTTCCTGACTACACAAACTGATTCAAATTCGACTCCACCACAGTCAAATTTGATTCACAATGTTGCACGTTTGACTCAGGCGGAGTCAAATTTGACTCAGTTTGTGTAGTCAGGAAAAGCCTTTTTTTCCGACAGAGTCAATTTGACTCCCCATTTTTTACAGTGATATGCATGCCTTTATTGGAATTCATTTTGTTACGTTTGATCTTTATATTCTACTATTTCTTGTTTGTATTGGAGTTTATTTTTTACGGCTTCAATAATTTTTGGTTCTCGTACACTTTGACCCGTCATCTGTGCCAAACGCTTAGGCTCAGGTTGAGTTTTAGGTTAAGACATAACATAGCTTAGGTTTAGATAAAGGCTTGCCTATGATACTTAGGCCAAGGCTTTGCGTGTGATTGAAAACCTAAACCCGTGGCTGAGCCTTAATTTCAAATTAATGGGAAAATTTGCAAAAGCCGAATTGTACTGTTTTAGTTTGAATCATTTGACGAAACCAGCTCTGGCACCGTTGACGCCATCGATCCGGGTGGTGAAACCGATGGCGATACTAAACCGAATGCTATTGGTCGATTGAAATTTGCGTTGATTTTCGAACGGGCAACAACCAATGAAACTGCACGGACCGCAACAGCCAATCAAAACGCGTCAAAGTGTAAACAAACCGAACGGCGTGGATCATCGGGAGCGCTTCAACTCAATTTGTTGGCTGGCAACTTGAATTTTGAACGCGAAGCGGTGGAAAGTAGTCCAGCAAGCTACGGATTTGGTCAGTTATCTGATAATATAAAGTCGGCAATAGCTGCAGGGTCGAATTCGATAGCAAACGGTGCTAAAGGTTTACAAACAACAGATGGCGATGGCGAAAGAACGGATTTCGGGCGTAAACCAAGCGAAATATTTTTCAGGGCAACATTATTGCCTGGCGAGCTAGAGATTGCGCAGTCAGGTGTAGTTCAAGTCAACAACGGGGGAGTGATGACCTTCGGAGGATCGCATCAGAAAATGAAACTGAAAGGTTGGTCTACGGGTAAACGGACCATGTGGCCTACCTGACTAATGCCGCTGCGCTGATTGAATTTTGTCCACTTAACCAAAGTATGCTCATTGTTACGCTTAGGCTTAGGCTTAGGCTTAGGAATATGCTCATTGTTACGCTTAGACTTAGGCTTAGGCTTAGGAATATGCTCATTGTTACGCTTAGGCTCAGGCTTAGGCTTAGGCTTAGGAATATGCTTATAATACTGTTTCGCCCCTGTTCTTTACATTGGCCAAATTTTAAAAAAATTAGTTTAAATTTCAGTACCAGATCATTCAGCATTGAGTAAATACACGTTGTGTTTACACGCAGTGCGATTAAAAGATTTTGAACCGATTGGTCAAATTCAACTTGCGTTGAATAAATTGAATACAAAATCATTGACTCCGCAAACAAACAACAACAACAACAACAACAACAACAACAACAACAACAAAGACCAGATGGCGATGCGAAATATATACAAAATGGATTTGAAACCAACAACAACGGTTCGTGCAGTGCAGGTCCATAGCAAGAACGGGGGTACAAAGGCTGAGCCTCTCGTGAAAAATATTTTCCAGCCACGTGAATACTTCTGTCCCCACGAAATGTTGGAAAGAAAAGAATTGCAAAATTTTACCCGCATATGTCTTGAAATGAATCGCAGATATCGTATAAAACAGCGGGATAAATTATGGTCAAATTGCTTAAATTTGCAGAATCAATATTTTAGCTGTTAAAAATAGAGAAACAATTATAATTAATTTGTTAACTTATTCTGAAATTACTACGGCACCAATTATCAGTTAGCAATAAGTGTTCAATTGAACAAAATACGTTTGAGGAACTTTAGCACCGTTTCTTGTTTTTAATTAGCAGAAACTTTGATTGACTGGTTTGCAAGTATGCACTGCATAAAATGGTGAGTCAAATTGACTCTCTCTGAAATAGGCTCTACAGGACTACACAAAACTGAGTCAAAATTCGACTGCACCAGAGACAAACGTGCAATTAAGTGAGTCGAATATGACTCTGAAATAGTCAAATTTGACTCAGTTTGTGTAGTCCTGCAGAGCCTATTTCAAAGAGAGTCAATTTGACTCACCATTTTTTGCAGTGTACAAGGCGACTTATCAATATATACTTAGTTTATACAAGTCATGTATTAACCTTATTCCCAGTGATGTGTAGCATCTATTACCGGTTAGTAATATATTTTCAAACTGTCAATTTTCTTCAGCATTAAACATGAATACCGCACATTAACAGGATAAATCAAACGCAAAAAATATCTAAATTTATAGCAGACCATGAATTACTGTAGTGCTATTAACCCTTTCTCAAATGAATATTTTCTATTTCTCCTGAGACATACCTTTATGCTAAGATTCGAACTCCGGTGACTGGTGTGGGAGGCGTATACCATCACCACTCAGCTATAGGAACTTGACGCTCGAGCCCGAAGGGGCTCTCACGTCTTGTGGTGATTTAGTACTATGTATACGTGTTGCAATTGTTAAACACGGTGCGATATATACTATTTAACGTATATACGCTGAGCTGAGTTGCCTACAGGCAACTCAATGTGAGAAGGGGTTAACATTCGGCAACTGGTGCTCGGTGATAAATACGTTTGAGAATATGAAAACTGGTGTTAATTTTGAACAAAACAGTCTTTGTTGTATTTTCAGAAAATCAATGGAAATGTATTATTGACACTCGTCTGGAAACCAGAATTGTTTCGACTTAAAATCACTGTTAATCGTGCGACGAATTTGTTGGGTGATGTTAAAAATTTAGGTAAGCTCAAACGGCAATACTTTTGGTATCCGCGGGATATCCGAAATGCTAAGAAAATTTCGAAATATTTTGCACTGTTTCACCAGTACAGTAGCAAGAGTTGACGAAAAGAAATTCTGGATTAAAACCCGAGTCTGGTGCCGTACCGCTCCATAGTCTTGATTTTTATTATTTTTAATCAAAAGTGATTCAAAAATTAATAGTAAATTATACGTACTAAACCACTCATCCAACGCAAAAATGACACAATTTAACTCAGCGCGTCGCTTTTTATACACATGAAAAATTTAGATTTATGTAGGTACTGTAAAAAATACATTATGAGTTTAGCAGTACTCCATATAAAAGATCAAAAAAGTAAAAGTTTTAAGTCTTAAAAATTAAAATTTAATTGAAATCGTTAGGGGAGGTTATAAAAAGCCAAATTGGCATTATGTTCCAATTTATTAAGACTAGAGCGCCTATTGAAGATTTCGACCGATATTATTTTTAGCAATGTAAAAACAAAAATTACTCCTAAGTTTAAGCCTCTTTAGCGTAACAAATATAAGTCTAAAACAATGCTTAAGCCAAAGCCCAAGCAAAACAATTAGGCTAAAATGTAAGCATAGTTTATTGCAATTCCGTGAGAAAGTGAGCACAAGCAGATTCAGAGGGGGCGGGGGTGGCCTACGCCCTAGTCAGAAATTTTTTGTAACAAAAGGATAATGTTGTTACCTTACAACGTTTGCCCTTGAGAATTTTTTTGTAAAAAATGATAAGGTCCAGTACATTACAATTTTCCCGCCGGATTTTTTTGTAAAAAAAATAACGTTTTTTTCGTAGTACTTTACAATTTTTCCCCTCAGTAAATTTTTTGGTGAAAAATTACGTTTCATAACATTTGCCAGGCCGCCCCTGTCAGAAATTTCTGGATCAGCCGCTGAAAGCGGGGCACCTCTTAAAGTAACATGGGCTCAAGCATAAGGATATTTCAATGCGGTTCTTTACTCATGGAACGTAAAACGACCATCCGATGGAATCCCTGTTGCAATGGTTTAAATCACACGGATACAAACCAAAACAACACAATTTCAAGTGACCAAGGCAATATTTGTTAGTCAGTAGCAAACTTCTAAACCGAAGACCCAGAACTATTGAGGCAGCTGCATAATTAAATAACGATTTGTAGAATTTTATGTTTTACGGTCCCAACAATCGCCTTGTGGCTCAATGTACTTCCTTTAGAGCAACCATTTAAAACAAATGCTTAAAAAACGAAAATTGAGGTTCGGAAAGCCAAAAAACAGAAATTCGAGTTTCGTATATACTTCCAAAATAGAAAATTTAAATACCAATATCAGAGTAAATATGAGGCAAGAATTAACGGATAAGAAAAAATATCCGATGTCCATCACTATACGCAACTTTAAGATTATAAAAAGTTGTTTGAAGCTAATCAACTACAAAACAACCGGCCTATAACGTGAGTTCTCAATTTGGTATTAATAATTTTAGACACATACGTTCGCGTTGCGGTATTCAACCGCTTAGAGCATTTAGCGAGCAATAAAACTACAGTTCAAATCCAGACCGCAAATCCAATCTATGAAGAATCGTTCGAATTCAACTTGGCTACAGGGAAACTTGATGATTTAAGAATTGAGTTACAGGTCAGTCGTACCACTGTCGCTATGAACGTCAAAATTGTCTGTTTGTCTGTACGAAGCCTAAGTTTTATCCCAACAACTCTACACTGCAAAAAATGGTGAGTCAAATTGACTCTCTCCGAAACAGGCTCTACGGGACTACACAAACTGAGTCAAATTCGACTCCGCCAGGGTCAAACATGTGACTCAGTGAATCGAATTTGACTCTGACGGAGTCGAATTTTGACTCAATTTGTGTAGTCCCGTTGAGCCTATTTCGGAGAGAGTCAATTTGACTCCCTATTTTTTGCTGTGTACTGCGCCTAAGTTTTATCGCAGAAACTTTTGCAAGAACAATCTAACTTTTTTAAATAAACCAAATTGTCAACAGCTTAAAAGACAAGTTTAGCAAATATATATACTTAAACACACTCGGGCATATAGTGGTTTTCCGTCATAGCACCGTTTAAGTTCGAATTATCGTTACCGATGAGCGAACATGGCAACGGGACCGTCAGCACCTATTCATTGATTACTGCCAGAATAAGATTAGTGCGTTACTAAGCTATCGTTAACGGTTTGCCCATATCTTAACAAATATTTTCGTCAGTTTTCGGAGCTGCTGAGGATGTACCACGAGTCTATAATTTCATCGATACGCGACTAATCAAAGTCAAATTCGACTCCGCCAGAGTCACAAATTGAGTCGAATTTGACTCAGGCGGAGTCGAATTTTGACTCAGTTTGTGTACAGTCAGGAAAAGCCTATTTCGGAGAGTCAATGTGATTCACCATTTTTCGCAGTGCAGGAGTACACAGGTCATATGGCGTACTGCGTTGTTACGATTATAACCAGTTGTGTGCCGGTTTATTTCAAAATGCCAGAGCCGATTGCGGTACGACTGCACCAGTTCAGCCCTGAACGTAGGTAATCTTTGATTTCAGGTAATTCGACTAAGCGGAAATTCCGAAATTCGTGGCATCGTCGAAATAGGCGCCGAATCGTTGTGTGACGATGGTTTCTTACATTTCCTAGAAATGGTTTCAAAACCAGGTCAATCGGTTCCAATGTGGCATCAGCTTCAGTCACCAAAGTTAGCAATAATACAACGAAACGCGTTACAAGCAACATCATTCGTCACAACAGCAACAACTAAAGGTCGATCGCTAACCCCAAACGCGACAACAACTTCTGCAAGTTCGAAAATAATAACCAATCAAAAGACGCCATTCATGTTAACAAAGTATCCAATGAAATGTCAAATGGATGGTTCCAGTGTTGCAAGCAGCAATAATCGTCGATTTCATGCGAAATAAAATTTCCCGCATGAAAATAGTGTTTTTATATTGATGCTAAAATTGCGTTTTAACAACCTCTATAATTATTTATTCCAGGTCCGTCTTCGGCAAAAAATTAACCTCCGCACCTGTTTCAGCAGAATTTGTGAACAAAGTTCCGCAATTTTGGGTGTAAAATTTTTCGTATTGCTACAAATTTGAAGCCCTTGAATGAGTTGGTTTGTAACCTTGAGGTAATTTAGATGGCTATAAATGTTGACATTTCTCAAAAAAGCAGCTTAAAAATTATTTTTTAACATTTTGCAAATTGTTGTTAAAATTAGAAAATTCATTAATTTTTTTTACCTAATTTTGTCCCAAATCTGGTTCAGCCGAAATTTGCTGATCCCGACTACGGCTCCGGTTCTTTTCACTTCCGGTTGCACCCTGTTACAAAAGTAGCTTTCAGACAAAATTTGTTGCACAAGTGTTTCGTTTTTTTACGTATTACACTATTTAGATTTGTTCGTGAAAGAGATTACAACGATCAAAGTTGAAACTGTAGGCAACCTTCCGGTTCCGGTAGAATTTATCCCGATGGTTCCGGCAGTTAGCAAATTATGCTGTCAGACGTTTAATAATTTTGTTCCGGCGTTTCTGGCATGTGTACAAAAAACTCATTTTGTTGACAATTCATAAGTCTTTTCTTGAAATTAGTGATTTTAACATTGCTCTAACTATATACCACATCTGCTATATCAAAGAAAACTCAAAACTATATAAGTTGCCGAAACAGTCACGACTTGGGTAGGCTATTAAGTAACCAGTGCCGTAAGTAGACCGTGATAACAGTGTACCACACAACTAATGATTTACTCAAATACAACTGAAAATTAGTAAGTTTATCAAAAAAGGTTTCTTCAAGAAAAAAGATGGAAGCAAGCGAAATAATACACCACCTCGTGTTATTTTAAACGTTTATACTTGCAACAATTTTACGCATATACTTGGTTTTCAGTGTATATTGTGTGTTTGAAGTTTATGCGTGCGCTGATTTCCCGTTTCTGTGAATAATCGCACATCTACTCAATGGATATATTTTGAATAAAATGCACGTGTGTTCAGTGTTCACCTATATTATGCATCATCCACAAGGTACAAAATGAAAAAATTCATTTTCGGGCGTCCACTTTTGACCAATATCAACTCCAACAAACTCGCATCAGTTCACCAAGCTATGTATAAAAGCGCACAAAGCAATTTTGTACAATTCCACAACAACATTGTATTTAGAGTTGACTTTTTCTTTTACTCTAATTAATTTCGTGTAATACACGAAACAGAAATTTCATAAAATTGTTTAAGTAATTAATGATTTCGCGACTGTTAAATATGTAATTTTCAAAATAAATTCCATTCCACTACACCTCAAAATAAATTGCATTAATTTGTCGACGCAAAGAAATAAATATATTAGGGAAATTTTGTATAGAATTAATATTTCATGTAAAAACTTATTTCCTTACATAACATGAGGTGCACGTGTTTGATAGATAAATCAATTTCGGCAATGAACAGTTTCATTAGAACGTTAAAGTGATATTACCACAGTGGAAGCGGGTAATTCGGAAAAAACTTGTGTTCCGATTCCGACTGGCTTCTGTTCTGATGCCGGAATTCCGATTTTTCGGTTATGAGTTTTTAAGCTGATTGGACTTAAATTTTGCCTATTTTTTCGTTTCTTTGGAAATCTATTCATTTTTGTTAATAAGTATTCTCAGTAGCAGAGTAAATTATTTCGTTGATTGTCAAAATGTGACTGCAACTGAAAACTTTAAGCTCTACCTTTAAACGAATAACAAAATATAATGCAGGAACCACAATATTATGCGTACGCAATGTGGTTAATCGTTTCAGTAATATGGAAAACATAGTTAAGTTGCTAAAACTCGTTTTGCTACCACCAAAAAAAATTTAATTTTGAGTACAGTTTTCTTAATTGCTATTGTCCTATTTGTTACCAAAATCTTAACCTCTTCTACTAAATACTTAACTTAGCAATATAGAAAGGACAGTTTGAAGTTTTGAAGTACAATTGAATTGAAACACATTCTATATATTAATAACTGAATTACTCTTCAAAAGGTCAAGTTTTTGTTGCATTTACAAACAACGTCTTTTAAATTGCTGTTGCTCAAACATAACAGAATAGGTTTTATACTTTAAGTGGAATGGTGTATAAAATATCTGCATATTTAGTCATTCCATTTAATTATACTATATATTTCCATTAATGTGAAACTATAGTAGTTTAGAAAAGGAAAACGCGTTGAACATCTCTTCCAGACTACCCTAAATCGTGGAGGTAGGCCCACATTGCAATAACCATTTTAGAAAATCATAGGCAGTCTGGAAAAGGCATATAAAATTATTCGACCTTTATTGAAAAGGCAGTTTTGCTACTTGGAATTATTGAACGCAATTTCATTGTACTATTGTTAAAATTAGCTTCATACTAATTAACTATAATTTAGTTTAACACAGGATATAAACAATTGAAGTTGGCGAAGTATTTAAAATTTCAAGAATTTGAAGTTGCAAGACAATCAAAATTTGACAGTGAAATTGTATAAACTTTTCTGATATCTCTAAAGTTTGGAATTGCGAAGTAGTATTTTCATACTATCCAAACTATGATTAAAACGTAAAACATGCATATAACAAATAGATTTCGCCCGTACTTCAATGTGTCGGTGTATTTAAAATAATAAGAATTTGAAGTGTCAAGGCAATCAAAATTGGATATTGAAATTGTAAACTTTTCTAATATCTTTAGTGTTTGGATGTTGAAATTGCAGAACATAGATTTTGTCGGTAACAATAGTAAAGCTTAAAATAGAATGTGTTTTCATAGTGATATCCAACTAGTTAAAAATTTAGAACCTGTATATATCAAATAGATTTTGTCCTCAGAAGTAGCAGTATTGCTTTATATAGAAAGGCGGCTAATGTTATTATAAAAGAGCAGTATATAGTGGCAGTGTATGTCTAAAACCTAAAGCCTAATCCTAAAGTGGCAGTTATTCCTAATCCTAAGACTAATCCTAAGTGTTGCAAAAGTGGCAGTGTATTCCTAAACCTAAAGCCTAATCCTAAAGTGGCAGTTATTCCTATATCCTAAGACTAATCCTAAGCGTTGCAAAAATGTGTTCCTACTGCGGGGTTTATAAGCAGACAAAATGTTACCCAATAGGGAGTTATAATTTCGCCTAAACCTGTTGCTTTATGCATGAAATTTTGTCAATAGGGGCGCATCATTTTTATAAGCATTTTCCTAAAGTAAGCATGCATAAAGCGTATGTCAGGCAAAATTAGTCTAAAGTGTCAGTCAAGGTAGGAACCGGGACATCAGACCTTTCAACTAAGCAGCTGGAAAAGCGGGCTGGAGCGGGGATCGAACCCTCAGCCTGCGGATTCTTAAAGCGAGAACTCTACCACTGCGCCACGTAGCCCGCCTCTCCAACTGCATTTTTCGTCGACTATATGCCGACCGTATGCTGCCAGCTAGCATACATGCACTGCACTTTAGTCACTCAAAGGAGCAAATCGCCCGATATGCGTCTAAATTAGCTGTCTAGGTTTTGAAATTTTTACCTTAAAAGTAAGGTGAAATATTTGCAGTAAATAAATATAAAACTGAATGTTTTTTAATGTTAATTGTTCGTCGAATTTTTGTGATCCGCCGATTGCAAATAGATACGCCAAAGTTTCGACAACATAAATAAATTAGACATATATGGTATAATATAAAAAATATGGAAATAAACATACAAGTTGCTCAAATTGTGCTAATTCCTTTGTTATCAAGGATATAGGAACTGGTATTTGTTGGGACAAATGGTACCCTCGATGCCGCGCACAGAGGCTACAATATTGAATCGCGGTGCAGCGGCGGCCGTGGTTCGCGAACACGTGCCAGCTAGCATACATACAGTGCACTGCACTGTATTACATGTGCACATAAAGGACAAGCATGTCTCACATGCTTACATAAAGCTTAAGCGTACTCTTACGAAAAACCTTCCGCCCCTGATCTGTACATGGGCTCACAATAAAAACCCTCAAAAATTTCAAATCTATTCTTTTTGCGCATGAATTCGCCCTTATTGTTACTTCAGGGTGGTCTGACCTTTTCAACTTTTATATTTCCGGTTCAAATTAACCTTTTGAACTTTGCCTTTTCCAGGGTACTATTCATTATAAAATTAAAAGTTGCAGTTCTATTCTATTCAACGATACTACTTCTACATTTTCTTTTCGCAGCATGTAGTATTACAATTATTACCTCTTCCAGACTGCTATACAGAAATTTTATTCAATTGACATGACTCGTCGTTGTAAAAGTAATTTATCTTGAGTAGTTTGAAACACAAATTTTAATTATATTAACCTATTGCAGATACTCAGTAACTTTGTGCATAGCAGTTGCAAAAGCTGTTTCGAAATTTGAAATAAACCCAAACAGTGTTCACATATACTATTGTAAACCTTTTCCCTGCATTTAATTTTTATGCCCTCTTAAATTTTATTCAATTTATTAAGCCTTTTCCAGTGCAAATATTTTACAGCAGTCTGGAAGAGAGTTAATAAATCAAAATTGAAAACTAATCATTGATAGAATTTCATGTTGAATTTAAGTCCCGTTTTATACTCTGATTCTTAGAGCGTGTGGAATTGAAATTTGCTAAAACTACGTACGTAAAAACAGAGTTACCAAAACACCACATCGCGTACGCGTAATATTGTGGTTCCTGCATAAAATTAAAATTCTACTTCATAGCGGCAAGCAGTGATGTTAGCCCCACTAGTTCTCAAATATAGCTCGATATTTGATTCAACAGTATCCTTACTGTAGTGAAAACGACGCTCCATTGAATTGATTTTCAAAAATCTGGTTCCTGTTATATATAATTTCATAAGACTTCATATTTAAAGTTTTGAAATGTTCAAATGCTTAACTGCATTTAAAGTTAAAACCAAGTTGTTCCTGTGCTTTGAGAATTGACAGGCTGCTCTTAGAATTGGCAGGTCTCCCCAATAATATATTTTTACCGGTTAGTAGATCGCTAATACAGTCAGCTCTACAAGCAATTTTTACTGAAACTGTGAACAATACAGACAAACATACTGCAACAAAAAGTCAAGTCATACTTTATTTTTTTGATAGAATACTAAAGCCTACATTCCAATTCCGACAAAGGTTTTATTCCAATTCCGCTTCCGACAAAAGTTTACTTCCGATTGGAACCCTGCAAACCAGTATTTTAAAGATCGCTGGTGATTCGCCCTTTTAATGAAGTTTTACGACATAGCTTCAACGAATTTTACAAATGTATTTTACTAGAAACAACAAAATTTCAAACCCAGCTACTTAAATAAAGCACGGACTGCACCTGACCAGAAGTTCCACAGACAATAGCATATAGGTTTTCCACCTTAAAACTTCGAAGTTTACCGCGGGTAAAAACTGTGAATTTTTTACCCGCGGGTATACGCGCGCCTGAAATTATTTACCCGATCCTCGTTTAGACGCGGGTAATGTCCCACTCTGATTATTAAAAAACGATGAACGAATTAAATTTTTTCTCCTCGTGCTGCTGCTCTGTCACACTTTTGTGCAGTGTTTTGACACGCAGAAAACGCTCACATAAGAAAAATCGGAAGCTTGGGAGGGAACCAAGTGGAGGTTCCAGGATTGAAATCGGGAAAAAACATAGGGGTGGAGCAGAAGAAACCGATAGGCCCTGGTGAAAAAACATGGCGGTCGACCAGGATGAACTGAAGAGAAGTCCAGGAGCAGTAAAACGTGGAGGTCGAGTAGAACCAACCGGGTCTGCCATTTGAAAAAAACCGTGGCGTTAGAGCAGGTGGGGCTGTGAAGAAACAACCGAGAGTCACTGGTATTGGAACCAGGGGAAAAAACTTGCGGTTTGAGGAAAACGACCAGGGTCCCTTGCGTTTGCAGCAGAAAAAACGCAGGGGTCGAGCAGAACTAAAAGCGGGAACCCTTCAATCTTTGCAGATGAGTGGTACGACTAAGGGCATAGTCATCCGTGGGGAATTGAGAGGTCAACCCCTAGAAATTCTTACAACTTATCCTCCCTTCTAAATTCTGGGACAAACCATAAATGTGGGACAGCTGGGGCGCAGGCTAGCCACAAGGGTACCCCTTCAATCTTTGCAAGAGGCGCGGCTATCAACATGGAACAAACCCTGACCCGCCTGCCCCGGTTATAACGTGAATCCCGCATAAGCCCAAGCTTTGATTATAAATGTTGTGGAAAAGTGTACAAGAACCCTGTTCAATATATGGGTATACCGGATATGATTGTTTTAGTCGCGATATCTTACATATTCTTCACCTACTTGAGATATATATGCAACTAAAATTATTCAAGCAGCAACATGTTTTTAAACTTTTCAAAACGTAACCCTTATTCGATATGTTTAATTTTAATTGATTTTCTTTATTTGTCGACTCGATAACCCGTATTCTGAATGTGTGTAGCACCTATTACCGTTGGTGATAGGTCTTCCAAGTTTCGAACCAGGGAATGGTGAGGTTTGAAATTCAGCATATTTAATGCATTTTATTTACTCAACTTCCGTGCAAATATTGAGTTCCGCAATTGCATCAGTTCGTTAGTTTGAGAACCTATTACTAACTGGTGATTGGTGATATATGCATTTGAGAATACGGGCAAAGAATATTAAGCTGAAAAAATTATAGCTGTATAAGAATTGTTTGATCGGTGTGGCAACATGGAAGTGATTGAAAAAGCATTATAATTACCTGTGAACGTTGCAAATTCTCTCCAGAATATTTTGAATTTCCGATACTATAACCCTACAATAAATTCATACAAACATTTAGATTTTAAAACCAACATAATTTTAATCTCGCATACTAAATATAATGCAAACAGCAAACCATCAATACATGAAAGAATGATAGCGTAGCATCGAGCAACAAAAAGAACAACTCAGTCTGGGTTAATTTAACTCAAAATATTGGGTTGAGAAAGAAATAACTTAACCTTGAGTTAAACTTACTCAACACTGTGGCTTATTGAGTGAAAAAATTAACTCACACCTGAGTCAACATTTAACTCAACCAAAATTTTTACTGCAAAAAAATTAAACATGTTGTCATTTATATCACGCAACGCTAGTTTTAAAAGTTTCACGTTCTTCAGGCGGAATTTCACTCCAGTTTGGGGACGCTTGTTCAATTGCGAGCCAGTTAAAATCATCAACGCAGTTCCATTGATTTTTAGCCGAATGCGATAGACCAGAAAGCGTCCACGCACGATCAATATCTGGATCCTGCTCGTAAAAAAGTAGACACGATTTGTACAACCCCCGAAGTAAATAGTCGGAAGCGTTGAGTCCATTGGATTTTAAACATTGCCTAAGCGGCAAAACTTTACTTATTCCATTTCATTAAGGAACTACAGACGGTTATTAATCTAAACTTAATCCAACGCGCTCTGCCAACCTGATTTCAGCCCTGCTTGCAGCAGGTTTAATAAAACCATAAGCGGAAGCCAAATACTACAATATTTGACTGTAGCGCTCTCCAGTAATTATTCTGGACACGACAATGATATTGCTCTTCTCTTGTTGTGACACATATCCTCAAGCTTACTTTCAAATCGTACGGTGCAAACTTTAGTGCCGAACAGTCTTCAATAATTGGTCTTGCTTGTGCGTGAACATAAACATTGCAACGATGTGTTTGATGTGTACGCAATTGATGACATGCGACCACAAACGTACTTGACTCACAGTTTTCGATCATGACTGATCTGATATAAAATTTAAGAAATCATATTAAACTGATCAACTTTATTTTAATAGAACATGCAATCATAGGCTGTTTCTAGGTGATCCACCGACATTTCGAGATAATTCTAGTCATCTTATCTACTAGCAACTCTACTAGTGACAAGTTGATTTAAATTGCAATGTTAGTCTATAATAAAATCAGATAATTCTTAATTTCTACAGGAACAGTGCCAAAATCACACATCATCATAATATTATGACCTTATTCGGTCAAGGCACGGAAAAAGAATAAGACGGCAATTCTAAAACTGCAAAACTACAATAGCAATGAAATACAGACAACGGGACAACGAGCAGCTACGTGATCAACGAATTCGTTGTGTGGAAAAATTATAACTAAACTATTCTAGTGACATTGCTACCATTTTATGTTTATTGTGCCATTTTCAGAAAATTAACATAACTACGTACATACCGCGCGACCGGCCAACACATAACTTTACATTTGGTCAAATTGCGCAGCCGTAGCGTTCCAGGTGAGCAACGCATGTTGATTTGACAGTCTAGAAAAAACAACAATACATGCGCCAGTTTAGTCATGAACACTTCGATGGTTTTCATTAATTTTACGAACGCTCAAATCATCCATTCCAGTTCAAATAACATATATTAATTTCTAAACAGTTCTAACTTAAACACATTGTTTGGACATAAGCATGATAGAACACATTAAACGCTGCGTGTAGTACGGTGACCCATCACAAAATTTGGTATTTGTCCATAGACAAATGCTTAAGGGTTCAAACCAGAATCACGCATAAAAAGCTAATATGACGTTTTCGAAGCCTAACAATTGATTAGTATGTCTGAAATACGTAGTTTGGGCAAACCACTGTGAAGATAGGAAATCTTTCTTTTCAGTCTAGCGCAAGTTATGAAATTGTTTTCCCAAAAATAGAGCGGGGTTTCCCACAGGACTATAATAGATAGGAATGTGCCAATTAATGAACATCGGCAATAATCGACACTTTTCGTGAGTATTGGCATCGCCACTGCAAAAAATTACCGTAGGTTTGTACTTTACTCTGAGTTGAAATGTTTTCAATTTGTTCATAGGAATACAGCAGCGCGTCTGATCATGAAACAGTGAAAGCTCTTGCCTTTGCGTTTAAAAATAATTGAAATGAACAGTCCTTATTGTATTACGGTCGTTTATGAAACCTTATGTAATGCAATTGCGCTCGGTAGTGTCAAAAAGTGTCCATGTTATTAATGGAAAAAAGCAATAAAATTACAGTTATAGTGATGTCAGCTGCACATTGATCATCGTGCATTACAACTATTTGCATTAGATACTATGTATGTACCGCTTCGCAGGATTCCAACAGGAGCTAAACTTTGCCGAAACAGTAACAGAACAGGAATTGAATCTCTTTGCAGGAACCGGAATTTTGAAATAATATCCGTCATCGAATTACTGTTGGACTTTTTAAAAAATTTGCCACAAAATTGCTTATGCGAATTTTCAGCTATTTCAACATAAAATTTTGCGAAAAACACCCGTTTATTTACAAAAATCAAATTAATCACAAAAACACTCATGTCGAAATAACAAATTGACAAAGTTTCCAGTGTTTAAATGATTATAAATAATTTGCCACAAAACAGTAAAAGTTCCGGTTCCTACATCTATGATTGCAGGAACAGGAACCGGAACTGAATTTTTGCAGGAATTCCGGCTGGAACGAGAGTTCAGCTTGAACCCTGCCGCTTAGATAAAAATAAAAAATAACTAGCTGTTTCACAATTTGCATCAGTGGATCCGGTCCATTTTGTTTTTGTTACATATTTCATCGTTCGTTCTAAACATTAGCAATAAACTGATGCACCTATCACAATGTAGAGGAACACATTTTTAAAACGAACTACTGAAATTTCACACAATCGTAGAAAGTATCAATTACAGAACGCTTACTAAACTTCAAAAATACAAACCTTCATTTCATGGTCCAAGTACAACAAGATACTTCCAACTTGTGACCAATATATCCTCAGCTCAGAGTGCAACCGGAATTACGATTCCGATTAGAATTCCGATTCAAAACGAGTTCCGATTCCGATTTATGTTAAATTGTCAATAATTTATTGTAGTTTAGCTTTACAGAGCCAAAAATTTTGGATACATTATTAAAGATTTCAGATTTTCTACAACAGTGAGGCAAATCAAGTACAAAAAACATCCTGAATTTCGAACCTCACCATTCATTGTGGTTCGACAGTTACAAGCGCTATCACCAACTGATGATAGTCGCTACATACATTTGAGAATACGGGTCCTAGTCTCACCTTTTAATCCAATCAATGCAATGTCGAGCCCATTTGACTCTTCACCAATTTCGACTCGCTCATTGTCTTTGCTTGTCACCACCAGTGAACTCGTGTCCGCAATACGTTGCTCAATTTCAACGTCACTCGACTTTTCGGCCAGTTTCAACTCACTCACCGCTTGCGTTGTGTTGGAATGCTGAACAGATTCCTTAAGAGTTTCGTGCCGCTTGGCACGATTAAACGCGAATGCAGGTTTTGCTGCTACGGACGTAGTAATGCACGGTTGCTCACTAGTTGACAGATTGCTTGTCTGACCGACTCGAGTTCCACATTTGGCCATAAGTTTATCTTCAATATCTTTCATACGAACTTGAGCTTTCCGCTAAAAACATAATTGACATATTTTATTACAAGAAGTGTAGCCATTGTTGCTTTTGGTTCCTTATAAAACCTGAACTGAACTGTTAAGCAGCAATGAGTGATGGTTACATTGAGGAAGATGATACAACTCAGGCGCTATCGCATGGTAAAAATATACCAGTGCGTGTTGCGTTCTGGCACACCACTCTACCCACTTCGGGGGGTCAATATTATTGAAAGCATACAATATAGATATCGATTAAAAGTATGATCGATCCAACTAAAAGTAAATAATTAACACAAAACCCCAGCCAGAATTGAGTGGAGGGGCAGAGAATGTACAAAGTTGCATACTCTTTTAAATAGTGGACATTATCCACTCTTGGTAAGAGGAATCGTATGTGTTCTTGGTTTGCCAGATATCAACCGTACAATAGAAGCATTCCATAGCTTATCCGACTTCCGAAGACATAAAATACTGAGAACAAGGCTAAATCTTCAAAAGCCGAAATTTAACTCAGGCTGTTCGCACTCTGAGACTATTGAGGATTTAATTTAATACCCACTAAAACGAGTCTAACAATGAACCATATTGCAATAGCATGCAAAAAATCCACATTAAATCTTTACTGACATACGTGCTGGCATTTCCAAAAGAATTATTTCAACACTCATTTTCACACAGTTCTTCCGCTCAGCCCTGTTACCAAAGCGTCAACCATTCCCTAACTAACCATTGCATACGCCGGCAATACAGCTGCATTCTGAGCTAACACGCTTCTGAGCGACACCAATTCAGACTCGCAACGTTCAGGATTCTCAAGATCGCGTTCAATCGCATCCAATCGTGGAAAGAATGCAGCTTCAAACGCGATCATTCGATCCAACTGGCTAGACACATCGGCAGCCATATAAAGACTACTCTGAGACGCGCCGGATGGGTTTTCCGTAGCCTCAGCGATTACGGCTTTTCTCGCTTCAAGTGTCGCTAACCGTTTCTCGCGACGTTCGGCAGCTTTAGCTCGATGCTTTTCAAGTAGCCGGTCACGTTTGCGTAAGCCATCTTCAGACAAATCACTTTGAACCGACGCCGGTTGCTGCACTGCCGTGTTATTGCCAATTACTCCCTGCGAGTCCATAATGTCCTGTATTCGTTCTGGAGGACCTACTCCCGTGGAACAAGTATTTTCACTGCAGCTTCCTCCAGCAACATTGCAGCCTTTGTCCGATATTTCCATTTTGACAATTTCGCTAGATTACTGTTTAATTTTCTATGCTACTTTAGTTCAAATGGCATACCAGTAAAAACCTGCTTATGGTCCCCTTTTACACGACAAAATTGATAAAGTCACGTTAACATCCGAAATTTAGCGACTAAATTGTACGGTTCAAAAATTAGATAATGTTCAAATACTATTACTTTATATACGTTACACAACACAGCTATAAACAGTTTTAAATACGATTGTTGTATTGTAATTATAAACTACTAGAAAGTTTATAATTCGTAAAGTAATCTACCGCCAATGACGAGTCAGTTCAAGAGGCAGCAAAATGTCTTTGTATTTGCGTTTGCCTGAAACCAAAAACCTTCAAAGTACTTATCTATATAAAACATATGACAAACGGCAATGAGCCTTACATGTTCGCCATCATTTTTGGAACGGTGCCACAAAGTCTTTTATATACCAGGGCTCAGGAGCGCGCTACGGTATCCCAAAGCACCACCGCTTGCGAGATGGGGTCCCTCTCGTATATGTATCAATAGTTGTACAACAGGATATCCGAAAAATAAAATATCCGGCAAAAACCGAAATTCGTATCCGGTATAAACATACCGACACGGCGCAACCGGAATTATACAACACCGGATCCGCAAGGTTAAAAAATACCGGAAACGGAAACAAAAAATACTTGTTACAGAAAAATACATTTTTAAAATAGAATAATTATTATTAGCGATACCGATACGAAGTAAAATTTTTACTTAATTTTTATGTTTTATAGATACGTATTACACACCATTTGGAATGCCAAAAACTTTTAACAAATGCATTTGCTGGAAAACGTACGTATGTAATTATAGAGTAGGACAAATTTGAAAATTTTGACAATACACGCTCGGACACATTTACAAAATAAACCACTATAGTATGCCAATTTTTCTTAAATTTTCAAACGATAAAAATTTTCAATAACGAAAATACCGAAAAATTCCAGTGAAAAAAATACCGGATTTATTACCTGAACAGGGCAGTAAAAATATCCGATTTCCGTACCGGAACAGGACTCTAATTGCACTTTGCCTGCTGGATACGGGATATTTACGGTTGTGGTCCAGAATAGCAAAAACAGCTTTTGACAAAAAGACATATTTAACATCTTACTGCGATTACCTTTATGGACATGTAAAGTTGTTAAATTTTCATTAATGAACAAGGTATTTGCCGGATAACTTTCATTTTGCTGATATTTACAGCTTCTGTTATTTTACATACAATTTTCTGCAAACTGTTTCAGTTCTCATGACCACAATTCGCGGCAGTTAATCAGAATATATAATTATAAATTGCTGAATATTCCACGAGTGGAACTTTATACAATCAAAAATATCAGCGCTAAAATTTATACAACAATTGCGTTGGAATGAACAGGTATATTGCGCAGCAAAAACCGTTTTGATGAAGCTGAATGGGCAAGGTGTCGTTGGGCTGAGTTCCCGGAGCAGAGCTACTAACTGGCTGCACAACGTCCGTTACGAGGACATCACCAGCTTTTTACTTTGTTCAGCTTAGCATGCAAGACCAAACTAATTAACAATAATTAGTAATTTGTACAGCAATGCAGAAACCTGCCATTTTAAACATTTTGCGCTGAGTTTAAAGAAGTTTAAACTATAAAAATTTTCCAGTGTCGTCGTCTCATAGTGTTTCATGAAAACAGCTTTAAAATAGTACTTAACGTTCCAAAGATCCAATCAACTTTTGATTGCATAGAAACTGCTGGTATGAAGTTTGAGCAAATCCAAGATGCAAATCAAAAGAAATATTCGTGCAGAAAATCGCGAAGAAAATTGATTAAATTGTCTCGTGCGAAAAATTCTAGCTTAGAATTTTTAATGAATAAAAAACTTCAAAAACGTTTCGCTGTACTTACAATGCATAAAGCTTTCATGTTTGCCGGAACTGATAACAAGTATTTTGTATACAGGAAACAGTGCAGTGCCGTACGTCAAGCTATATTCAAGCACAGTTAGCTCTTACTTTGCAGCAAATGCTTGAAATCCTCAGGATGCTGAGACATATAATCGTCAATAACAGCGTCGCGAACACGATACACTCTCAATTTGTACCAACCACCAAAATAGCCAAGACTTCCAAATGTAGTAGCATATACTGGGAATCGAATAGCCGCTGCAAACATAAATTAAACGGCTAATGTATATCAGTGAAACGGCAGTGCATAAAAACGCTTTGGTTGTGGCGATAAATCGGCATCGGTAGTAATCCCCACATTTCGAACGTATCGGCATCGGCACTGCAAAAAGTTCTGATTCTTTGCCAATACTTCTTGCATATTATAGTAGTTTAAATAATGAAAATTTAAAATATCTTGTTATATTAATATTTTTTTTGTTTCAGGTCACAAATCTGAAAACTGAGGTCGGGCACGAAATATATTAACGTTCAAAATTTATGCGGTTGACTGCATGATATTCTGAAACAAATTATAATATAACTGAAATTTGCAACATGCAAGATTCGGATTCGGTCAAATCGTAGATTCGGTGCCACCCAGATTAACGGTTGTGCTGCCGAATATCTTAAAAACTACTTTTTACAGTAAGCATCTTTAACGCCTTGCTGCGATTCCATATCCGGGCAAGCCAAGAAAATCAAGTTTTGAGTAAACAGTAATTCTGAGCTTTATAACAGACGAAGACCTTGAGCACACTAAAAATACAGTACAGAAACAAATTAACATATACAATATCCGGTACCCGGTTTCTATTCCGGTAAATAGTTCAAGATCAGTATCCGGTTTTGGTATTCAGTAAAGTAATTATCCGGCTCCGGCTCGGGCTCTGGTATTTTCTGGTATGCGGTAGCATCCTCCTGGCGCATATCGGTTCGCCTAGTCAGACTGTTATTTCTCTTGGTTTGTGTTTGAAAAAATAATTGAAATGAACCGTTCACATAAAATTACAACCTTTTATGGCTAATATAATGACGCAATGTTATATTCTGTCTGTTCTATAAGCATTGCATGTTAAAATTGCAATTGGCATAGGCTTCCTCTGCATCTTTTCAGAATCAAAATCGGCATCGTTACCGATAGTAATGTTTGGCACATAAGTATCGGCACATCCCAGTTTGGTTGCAAACTGAGTTAATCTTTTATAGAATTGACAAATTACGGACTTATGCGAACATACGTAAAAGCTTGTAATAAGACCTAGTGTAACTGTATACGAATTAGGCTTGAATATCTACTACTCAAACGCAGTGTAAATGCCATAATTTGAATTATGTTCTCAAATATATATTACGTAGTTCGTAATAATGCATATATATCTATTACACGATATAATACTTCAAGAAACAAACTTGCAAAGTAAGGCCGTTTTCTCATGTACGCCTCGACAAAACCAATGACTATACCAAAGGCGACACCAAACGATGCAACACGAACAGGTAATGCTGGATCTGTCGGTATTATTCCTTTGAGTTGATTTTGAAAAACATAATCACGCTCTCCATTACTTTCAGACATTGCATATGTATGAAAACAACTCTGGATTCAAATATATATATTCACATCAGGGTTCAACCACAATTTCTGTAAAAACTCGGTTCCTGTTCCTATTCCGGTGCTAAAAGATACAAAAAATGTCTACCGAAACCGCTAAACTGTCAACAAACCGCATTTTTTCTAATTATAGTCAATTAGCAGTAATTTGGCGGCGCAAAATACTTCCAATTTCTGTTCCTGTGAAAGGATGAATTCTTGTCCCTGTTCTTGCTTCGTTTGAAATGTTGTTCCTGTTGGTATCCTGAATATATATGTACGTATATATATTATATTACATATATATCGTGAACAAAACAGCTATTTACCACAGTAGGCAACTGGGACGTCACAAAAAACTGCTGTTTGGGCCAAGGGACGGCCGGTCTCGGTCAGAAAAGCGAGACCGAAACCGAGACAAGGTGCAGCCTGAATTACAATTTACTGCAACAGGAATTTGAAAATTTACCGGAAACCAGGGTGCAACCGGAATTCCGGTTCCGGTTCCGGCATTTTTTCACCTTCCGGTTCCGGTTCCGGTAAATTTTTACCGGAATTAAAAATTCCGGTATTATAATTTGGCCGTTTTCTTAACTTTGCTAATTTTAGAATCTCGAAAGCCACTTGTACTCCGAATATAAGCCATTATGGTGGATTTCCTTCAGTCGATGATAAAAATATAAAATACAACAAATAACAAAACAAAAAATGAATACCTATATTCACAAGTATTCACAAAAAAGCAAAAATAAAATTTAACCCTTCCCCCCCAACACCCCACAAACCCCCCCCACAACAAAAAATTTAATCACCTGTATTTTAGATTTTCATAACCCACGGAAGCGAAATCTAACTTTGATATTTTATTTCTGGTGATTGTCATGGTTTGCATACTATACTAATAAAATCTACGTGTTTAATTTTTGTCGTCATTTTTAGTAAAATACACTAATTTTCACCAACCAAATTTTATTACAGGAATTTTCAATTGCGGTAAGAATTTACCGGAACTGCTGAGTCAAGTAGATTCGCAGTTCTTCGAGGAAAGGGTCTTCCCGACCGCGCAGTTCTGACATGGAAGTCCCAGCGAGATGGGCGCTGTAAATTGCAGGCCCATGGATTCGGAGAAGTTTGGATTCGCGGTCCGGGGCGACCACATAATGAAGATAGAATGTGAGTATACGCGGTGTAGCTTATGTATGTGCAGTGTGTATTGTTAAGATACATACATACTCGTGCACATATACCACCAGAGGAAAGTTTGATATGCGCCGAGTGGTGTAATGGGTAGCGCGCTTCACTCGCGAGCGAGACGTCTGAGGTTCGACTCCCGGCGTGGCCATATCTTTCGAAAAAATTAAAACGGATTCTCGCAGTTCTTCGAAGAAAGGGGTGTTACCGACCGTGCAGTTCTGACAGGTACTGAAAGCCTTTAATACGATACCTCACAAAAAGCTTGTTGTTAAACTATCGTTTCCAAAGATATCTGACTTACTTGGTTGAATAAATAAAGCGTTTCTGACAAATAGAACTTTAAGAGTTAAACTGTATAATATATTATCTGATACCAAATGCGTCTCATCAGGGGTGCCACACACGCCCACAAGATAGTGTTCTAAGTCTCATGCTATTTTTTGCACATTAATGTTTGATGATGATCTTAAACTCTGTAATTTTGTCCAGAACCTGTGACCGTAAAACGCAAGCTCTTCAGCCAGATCTAGATAGTAGTGTTCACGAAAACAAGTGTTAGGGTAGAGTTAACAAATGGCAAATTTTAAATTTGCCACTAGTTCATCCTACGCTATGACTATTTCTGCGCAAAATCAAAATTTCTTATTATAGCGGAATTTAACAAAAACTAACGCGATCGAAACACTAGCTAGGACACTTTCAATTTTGGGCTTCTTTTGTTCACTATACTTCACATCGATGCTCACTTTGAAATGATTGAGAAATTACTACAACCGGAAAATTTTACACTGTTAAAAAATTACCAAAATTTGAACATTTTTATTACCGTCGAAAATGTTCGGATGAAAATTTCGACGTTTCCAACCGGTCTTGAACCAAAAATATTTAGACACCAGTATGCTTAATTCTGTACAAGTCACTGTTGTTGGGAGTAGAGATTACCTTCGACATAAATTCGTATGGATATAGGTTAGTAGCAGGGTGTATTAATAAACGGATAGTAATGCGTCGTACATTTTATCGCGAGCCCAGTGTGTTGATTTTGGCGACGCCTATTTCCCATTCGACCTTGGTAAAACACTACAAACGGGAAATTGAAAACATAAAAGTTAATCAAACGGAAAATTGAAACAATTTTTGAAGCCAATGTGCAATTGAAAAGGACTGTTTGAACTGCCATTACCATTTGCGAAAATATAGAAGGCACGGCAGTGGAAAATTGAAACAGTTTTTAACTTCAAATGACAAATTGAAATGATATTTTGGAAAATGAACGGGAAACTGAAAAGGGGTGATAAAGAGAGTAGGGCTCAAAAATATGTTTCAATTTGCCTTCTTTATTGTGGCAATTGAAATCATTAGTAGGAATTTTTGATAGTGTCTGTAACCGGAAAAGTCAAATATCAAGGTCGATTACATGTATTTTTGTGTCAGCAGTTGTTGCTGCAAATATTTTGCGTGTTTTTGTGTTACTATCGGCGGTTGGTACCTGCCCGGTTCGATAAACTTGCCGGCTCCGGTGCAAATCTGTTTAGTGTGCATTTTTGTATAAGGTAGGTACTTATATTTAAAGTTATACGTCATGTATAATTATATACGTAGGTTTCTTGTTTATTTTGTGCTGATTTGCATATTCTATCATTGAAACACGGTAGTGTTTTCATCATTGATTTCATCATTGAAACACGGTAGTGTTTTCAATAGAATTTTCATAGAAGTTATGTAGCTGATATTATAAGCATTACCTACTGATCTATGGTCTAACTAACCCTTGTTTAAACTCTTTTACATGCTTCGAGCGAAACATATGACAATCTGTCCCTTCTAGGGGCACTATTACCTAGTATAAAAATTCAAATATGTTACAACAAAGCTTGCAAAATGTATAAACTGTCGATTTGGCAAACTTCATAAGCTATAACAGAATTGCTAGCACTAAAAGGTAACAACTGCGCATTTGAAACACAACTTGAAATTACGTGTTTTGTTTTGGTAGCTTTGTAAAGTTTGGGTTTTGTTTCGCTGGCTATTGTTTGGCTTAGGCTTAGTATTAGTAATAGGCTTATTCTTACGCTGAGGCTTAGGCTTAGGCTTAAGCTTAGTAGTTAGTAGTTTGCATTAGGCTTGGCTTAGGATTAGTAATAATCTGATCCATAGACTTAAGTTTAACATTGGTCTCGCAATTTGTTATCAAACAGCTCGTTACGTGATTAAAATGTTGACCCAAAGTTGAAAATTGAATTCACAAAACGTATGCACATGATAAAATGGATGACGCATAAAAATAACGGAAACGGAAAACGAATATTGAAGTGGGGGTAATAAGAGGTCCCCATTTTGAGTCCCGATCAATAGGAGTCCGTATCCCTAATAAGAGTCCGTAAGCGGATGGAGTCCTTACACCTTAATTAGAGTCCATAAATGTCATTATCCCTTATTGTAGTGCATACCTAAATGACTCCAGGACCAAATAATTTGACTTCGAAATTTTAAAGCGTACTTCAGTTTTGAAAGTACATTCCTACGTATAACCTAGTATTATCGCTCAAGCTATTGACACAACACAAATAAACATTAACGGATAATTGCAGTACCGGATATATATCAGTAACGAGCCCTCTGGAGAGGCCAAATAAATATCAGTCCCCGCTCTTATTCAGGTCAATACAGTACATATAAATTTTCGTAATTTTCGTTATTTCTATATAACGGAAACGGGAAAAGAACCCGACACCGATTTTTGCCGGAAACGGAAACCGATATCCGATTACATCGGGGTTAGTAGATGACGAAAAAAATATTGAACAAGAGAAGGTTAATGCAAGACACTAACCCACGGTATAATTTATATATTGTATTAAATCTTAGTTCGTTCATATGAACTTTCCGTTTGACCTTATGCCTAAATTCATTTTCATGAAGGTTTGTTTATATTTGCGATCCAACGAAAAATCAGAGCGGCAAAGAAGCAATTTGGGTTGACTGGCAAAACTGATATTAATGCTGGTATTTAATAAATTTCAAATAAACAATAAACTTCCCTCTTCAATAAATAGGGATGGATTCTCGTCCGCACTAAAAAAATCTAAATTAAACATACAAAACAGTTCGTATTTATTTCAAAATTTTAATAACAAACAGCAAAATGTTTATTTTTATCAGAATTGAAAACAATTTCAAAACTTTAGAACTAAAACATTTGGTCCCATGTATAGAACAGGGCCGGAACAGTAGTATAAGCATATTCCTAAGCCTAAGCTTAAGTCTAAGCGTAAGCGTAAGCGTATGGATGAGCTTATTCCTATGTCTAAGCCTAAAGCCTAAGCCTAAGCAAAAAAATTAGTCTAAAGCTTAAACTGACTCTACTATAGCCTCTTCGGAAAACGAACTGGCCCTGTTCTATACATGGACCAACATTTGAATTCAAATACTCACTTATACACATACATAACATATACTGTTACGGTTGTCCCTATCTCCCTCATAGCCCCAACTGCCCCCACTGTCCAACTGTCTCTACTGTTCCCGCTGTCCCAACGGCCCCAACTATCATCATTGTTCAAACTGTCTCAACTATCTATAGTGTTCTCACAGTTACAACTGTTCCCACAGTTCCAACGGCTCCCTCTGTCCCAACGGTCCCCACTGTCCCAAATGTCCCCACTGTCCACACTGTCCCAACTGTCCCCACTGTCCCAACTGTCCCAACTGTCCCCACTGTCCCAACTGTCCCCACTATCCCAACTGTCCCCACTGTCCCAACTGTCCCAACTGTCCCCACTGTCCCAACTGTCCCAACTGTCCCCACTGTCCCCACTGTCCCAACTGTCCCCACTGTCCCAACTGTCCCCACTGTCCCCACTGTCCCAACTCTCCACACTGTCTCAACAGTCAATATTATCACAACTATTTCAACTGTCGGCGCAACAGTAACAGAATCTTTTTTGCAAGTGATAATACATTTCCAATCTTGATATGGTTGCTAAGATACCGATACAAGACGTAAAAAGGGTATAAAACAAATATCGGATAGGAAAATTGTATTAATAGATATCAAATTTTTTGGAGGAAATTGTACAATAGGTTAATTTTGACGGGCAGATTGCATGATGGATTTAACTACCTGGGCCAGATTAGCCGTGAAACGCCCAATAGATTTACAAGAGGTCAACCTCATGGGGAGATTTCAAAAAGACTCTCAACATTAAGTGACTTTTTATCTGTTTTCCTCAGTAGAGCATGATGTCAACATGGAACAAAACGTTATCCAGCCGGCTTGGATACAACGTGAATCCCACACAATCCTTTTATAGCATATCATTGCGCAAACGTATAGGGAAAACAACAGGTACGGTTTGTAATCAAAATAACAGAAACGCAAAAAACGGATATTTGAACAAATAAGTTTAAAACATATTTCGATTTTCAACTAATATGTACAATGTGGAATAATACCGAAAGCAAACCTACATAATTTTAAGATAATGGACGGTTTTTGCTATTTTTATTTCAAAATGAATAATTTCATCAGTACTTTAGTCGCGGACTTAAGTAAATATTTAAATTTTTGAGCAATAAAACAAATGCCAAATGTCAGCCATTGTCATAACAATAAAGTAATAGTTTTCTTTATATTGAGGACAAATCAAATAGTCTACAAATTCAATTTGACCAAGGTTAGTATGGCTGAATGGTGAATTTGCAATATATCAAAATTAGACAGCGACTTAAGCATTTAATTAACTTAAGTACGTTCTTAAAAACAACAAAATGGCTGAATAATTACTTAAACACTTACTTAAGTAGTAAAGTAGTACTTAAGTAAGGTTTTGGAAACCCAGGCATTGTTAGTTAAGTTAATTTTAAGTTACTAAAGACATAAAAATATCAGAATGGCGGTGTAGCGTTCAAGAAAAAACTTTTAAAAACATTCGAATTCAGAATAAAATAAATTAAATATGATGAAACTTAAAAAACGGAATTTTGACAGTTAGTTGGAGTCAATAAAATATTAAAGTTTTATTTTAAAAAATCAATTAATGACACGTTGCATTTTGGTGACCCCGACGTGATTGGCAAAAGTCTACACAGTGTTTGTTCGAACGTCAACTCAAATTCTTTTGGCAAAAAAGGAATTATTTGTTCAAAATGGTCCAATTCGTTTCGATAGCATTAACGTTTGCGCTACGACTATATTGTTACCAAAATTTCGGTTGCAATTATAATGTAATGGAATGGGATAACTTAACTTTTTCGGATATGATAGCAAATTCGCTGATACTTGGACAATCGAATGCAAAACTGATGTACTGTAAGTCCAAATTTTATAGCAAAAACATCAAGTTGGTCACTGTACAGAGCTCAATGTCGACAATTTCAAATTCTAGACAAGCTACTGCATTAAGGTTGTTATTAATTTTGTCTGGGAATGTCGAACTCAACCCAGGACCTGTCAATTTGTCAAATTACAGTAAGTCGACATTGGAACAAATTTTGCAAACGCTAAATGAAGATGATGAGAATTTTCAGATGCCTCCAACCAAACGCCTAATAATTGAAACTTTGGATCATTAGATCACCTTGCCGTAAAGCTTGCAATTAATTTATTCGAACAGAAAAATAATCAGCAAGAAAACCCTGTTTTTAACCACAGCGCTGCGAAGTCAATTAAGTTGCCTGAATTTTATGAAAAAAAACCAAAAATTTGGTTTCTACAAGTTGAACAATTAATGACTGATGCAAATGACGATGTTAAATTAAACAGCCTTTTACGCGCTTTTCCAACACACATTATTGATGAATGTGGAGCAAAATTAACAGACGGTTTTGATATGATCAAAAATTGCGTGATTTCTCATTACGGTGACAGTCAAAACCAACAGTTACGGAAGCTTTTAGAAACGCAGCAATTAGGAGACAAAAAACCATCTGCTATATTAAGACAAATGCAGCGTTTAGCTCCTAACCACCACGAACTAGTCCGGTTGAGTTTTCTAGAAATGCTGCCAGAAAGCGTTCGAGTTGTCTTAATTTCTCTAGATGGTGTTAGCACAGAAAAGCTTGCTGAAACTGCAGATAAAATTATGGAACAAATCCCAAATAATAATTACGTTCAAGCCGTAAATTACAATAACCAAATGTCGAATATGGAAAGCCTAATGAAAACAGTTTTAGACTTAACGCAAAGTGTAAACGCATTAATGGTTGCGGTAAAACAAAAGTCTTGGTCACGTAGTCGCAACAATTCTAGAAATAGATCAGCGAGTCGGAATCGGTCTGAATCTCGCACGGGACGATTTAACCCAGACGGCAAATTCTGTTTATATCATTTTCGATTTGGGAAACAGGCAAACAAATGTGAACAACCATGCGCCTGGATCAACAACTTTACAAAATCGGAAAACCCAGACACTCCGTCTCTGTAGCGGCGATGGGCGGAGTTAACACAATACATATCGCCGCAAGCATAGTTGGCCAGTTTTTGGTTGACAGCGGCAGCGTCAAAAGTTTCTTGCCAATCAGATTTAATGATTCATCGTGCACAAAACAGACTAGCAATTATGTTGCTGCTAACGGCAGCGAAGTCCGCACTGCTGGAATAAAACTCCTCAAATTCTATATTCCATGTCTAAACCGTTCTATCGAATGGAATTTCATAGTGGCTGAAGTTATTCAACCGATACTGGGTTTTGATTTTCTCAGTACATACGGATTGTTACTGGACCGTGCAACAAATAGTTTGATTCAGAAACAAGAATTAAGTAACAATTCACAACGGCACACCGCAACTGTAGATATTAGTTGCACAACAGTTTGTGCTCTTAAACCAAAAAAATATGGCACAGAAATTGCAAAATTAATGCATCAATATGCAAGTGTATTTGGTCCAATATCACCGAATCATAAAATTTATCACCCAATTGTACATCATATCGTGACAAATGGAGCGCCTGTTTTTTCCAGACCCAGAAGGTTATTTGGAGAAAAGTTAACAATTGCAAAACAAACGTTTCATAAATTAGAAAACCAAGGTGTTGTATATAGAGGCGAAAGTGCTTGGGCTACGCCACTCCATATGGCGCCGAAACAAGACGCTAAAAATCCTTGGCGACAATGTGGCGATTACAGACAATTAAATGTAATAACTGTTCCTGATAGGTATCCGATGCCAAATATTGAAGATTTAACGAATGATTTACAAGGATGCAAGATTTTTTTCAAAGTTAGATCTTGTATCTGCATTTAACCAAATACCTGTAGCACAGGAAAACCAACAAAAAACTGCCATTACGACTCCATTTGGTTTGTTTATTTATCGTCGTATGCCATTTGGATTAAGAAATGCCTCTCAAACATTTCAACGATTAGTGGACTTGGCATTAAAAGATTTTCCATTCGCAAAAGCTTATATAGATGACATTCTAATAGCTAGTAAAACCGAAGCTGAGCATAAAGATCATTTAAATATTATATTTAAACGTTTGCAGGAATTCGGTTTGCGACTAAAAGCAGAAAGAAAAATGCCAATTCTTTCAACATTCAGTTAATTTCATTGGTACAGAAATATCTGCAAACGGATTCAAACCAATTATTGACAAACTGAACGCAATTGATCAATACGAATTACCTCAAACCATACGAGAGTTAAAACGATTTCTCGGAATGGCTGGATTTTATCATAGATTTGTGAAAGATTTTTCAAAAATAGCAACTCCACTTACCACTCTGACAAGAAATTGCAAGTCAAAATCTAGCGCAGTTATAAAATGGGACAATATTAGTAAACAAGCGTTTGCTGACCTTAAAGTTGCACTCAAGAACAGCGCAACTTTATCTTTTCCGAGCAAAAATGCAACATTGGAACTAACAACTGACGCATCAAATGTTGCGGTTGGTGCAGTTTTACACCAAATTACATATGATAATAAAGAACCGATAGCGTTCTTTTCAGCAAAATTAACTGAAATTGAAACAAAAAAATCAGTTTTTGATCGTGAACTTTTGGCAATTTACCTCAGTTTGAAACGATTTAGTTGGTTACTAGGACAACCGTTGGTAATTAAAACAGATCATAAACCGTTAACAACGGCATTACGAAAGTTAAATCCAACACAACAACAAAGTCGATGGTTGTCATATATTGCAGAATTTATCGACGACATTCAGCAGCTGTCTGGAGTGGGCAATATTGTTGCTGATGCTCTATCGCGTTCAATTTCAAACGTATCTTTGTCAGACGATGTAAATATGGCAAAATTGCAGTTTGAGGATAAATCATTGCAACAATTTTTTGCAAACACATCACTAAAGTTGAGTAAAATTCCGTACAATAATTATATATTATACTGTGATTCGTCAAAGTGCACATTACGTCCTTATGTACCAACAAAACTTAGATATAAACTGTTCCAAGACTTACATAATTTATCACATCCCGGAGCAAAAGCCACCCGTAAGCTAATCGCCGAAAAATACATATGGCCAGGCATTAACAAGGATGTGAAACTCTGGTCAAAACATTGTGAACAATGTCAAAAATCCAAGGTAACTCGGCATACAAAATCAATTATTAGCACAATTCCTACTACGTCTCGTTTTCATACAATTCACATTGATATAGTAGGGAAACTTCCTCCGTCAAAAGGCTACAATTATTTAATTACAGTTATTGATCGCTTTACTCGATGGGCTGAAGTTATACCGGTCACTGATATTTCAACAAGCACCGTTGCAAAAGCTTTACTGCATGGTTGGATAAGCCGTTTTGGCGTGCCACGCACAATCATTTCGGAAAGAGGATGTCAGTTTGAATCAGCATTGTGGATGAACCTAATGTACGTGCGTGGAATTCAACGAAAACGAACAACTGCTTATCACCCTGCATGCAACGGAGCCATCGAACGATTTAACCGAACACTAAAGAACGCGCTACGTGCTAAATGCACGGGTCCGAACTGGATACATTTTTACCAATTATATTGCTTGGTTTGCGAGTATCCCCAAACAACGATGGTTTTAGTCCTGCACAAAAAGTATATGGTTCTTCTTTAGAGCTACCACAACAATATTTTGTCGATTTACAGCCGAAAGAAAACTATATTTCATCTCAATTTATGAAACAGCTTTTTGACGCCATGCAAAGTTTTCATGCTCCTAAACGGCTATACAATACATCGCATTTTGTTCCCAAAAATTTGACAACCGCTAATTATATTTGGATTAGAAACGAATTGCCCAAATCAACTCTACAACCTCGCTACGAAGGACCTTTCCGTGTTCTTCAACGAACTGGCAAAACTTTAACAATTGATGTACATGATCGGACGGAAATAGTCTCAATTGATAGATGCAAGCATGCTTTTCTTGAATCAGATTTAGATTTTACTGTTGTTAATGATTACACAGCAAAAAGTTCAACGGATTCAACTAATTTAGCAAATTCTCGTGAATCGCTGGTTATGGCCAAATTTCCTAGATATCCCTGGTGGCCTGCAATGATTATTATACCACAAGGAACGCAATCAGAAACACTAAATCAGCCAAAGGATACTATTGCGATTAAGTTCTTTGGCACAAACAAATCGGCATTCGTCAGCAAAAACAATATTAGACAATTCAATTGTTCAATGACCTCACGACATAGAGGAGTACAACGAGCAATTTTATTGGCGAAACAATATTTGCGCAAATTTAATACAAAATCCTGCAAGAATAGAAAAACCGTGAAATTCAATACCAAGCCTCAAATCAAATTGATATAGGATTCCACTTTTTCCGAAGGGTGTGATGTAGCGTTCAAGAAAAAACTTTTAAAAACATTCGAATTCAGAATAAAATAAATTAAATATGATGAAACTTAAAAAACGGAATTTTGACAGTTAGTTGGAGTCAATAAAATATTAAAGTTTTATTTTAAAAAATCAATTAATGACACACTGCAGCGGATTCTAAGCAAGAATTTTTAACAAATATACACCTTTCCTATACCTTTTTCAGGGCGTAACTTTCACAGTTAAAGTGTAATGCTAGTGCTTATGATCTATCAAAACTGTTTAAAACCTTGAAATAATATGTAGGTATAGAACGGGGCCGTAACAAAGAATAAGCATATTCCTAAGGTTGAGTCTAAGATTGAGCCTATTCCTAAGACTAATCCTAAGCAAAAAATATATATCTAAAGCTTAAGCTTAGCGCATGGCAGTCCCGCAGAAATACATTGTGCCACTTTTTTACATGGGCCTGACATGCTACGAAACTACGACTAACTGCGACTAATTTTTGTAGTTCACAATTATTGAACATTTTAAGACGACTAGTTTCGGCCTTGCTGATGATCAATATTATAAATTTGCTTGCATGCTAAGCCGAACAATGTAAGAAGCTGAGGCGGCTCTGTCTTGGGCATTCGTGCAGCCAGTTAGCAGCCCTGCTACGGTAACTCAGCCCAACAGCAGCTTGCTACACACTGCGCCGAGAGTAAGACAGCAGATTTCGCCGTCTATTGAAGCATTACTCGTAGCTTTACTAACTACAAGCTACACCAATGGTCAGTGTTGCGACAGTGGGGGTGGGCGATTTTAATGTCCGTGATTTTGAATAATCAGAAAAACCGAAACTGCAAAAGAAATATACTGCTAAAAATAAACTTTTTCAAACTGTAATCTAAACCGACTCCGCACGTTTAAACAATAAAATGTAGTTGACAGCCCACAGAAAAATTTGTTTAAAATCCTTCTAGATATTGTGATATATACTTGAGAGAAAAATGTCATTTTTACCTCACTACATAAGTTCTTCTGGTTGAATTTTCAGCACATATTTTATACTGATTTTTGCTGGAAGGCTAATATACAAAACGATTTATGACCAGAAAAGGTTACTTGAACAATGTAAAAATTGCAAATTTAGTCACTATTAACGAGGACCTTAGGACTTCAGCAAATGAACTATTCAAAAATTTATATTTGGGCGCAGATTAATTTTAGGCTCACGAGAAGCCCAAATATGCAAATATTGTCAAATGTTCAATCTTAAGTAAACGCCGGCTTGCAAGATTTAAAAAATCCACCTTTCCCTTCTGCATGTGTATTTAATGTTTCTGAATTTGATGTTTCGAGAAAAGCTCAATTCAAATTTTTTCATTGCTTTGCTTGACTCGCGGTTACCGTATATTTGCGTTTTAGGCAAATGCCTTGTTCTTTCTTAAAGTTGCTATTTAATACTTTCGTTTTAGTTAATAGCTTAATAAAAACAGATTGAAAGTTTTATAGGCGGAATTTCGGCATCACTTTAACGTTGTTGAAATTGCAAAACAAATATTTTCAGCAAAATTTAGCAGTTCTTCGTGCATATATATTTGTGGACTTTTGAGCTTAGAAGACACGCTCGTGTGATAATTTAATAGTAAACTTTTAGGAATTGGAAATTTTATGAAACTTGTTTGCTGTGTTCATGTATCTGCTTAAATCTGATATTTGTGTCTTTGAAACTCTACCACTTAATTTCAAAATTGTTGTTCTTAGTTTTACAAACCTATAGCAGACATCATTTGGGATTATACACTACAAAAAATGGTGAGTCAAATTGACTGTCTCCGAAATAGGTTTTTCCTGACTACACAAACTGAACCAAAATTCGACTCCGTCTAAATTTGACTTACCATTTTTGCAGAGTATTAGAATAGCGCAAGCATACACCTTCGAGATAATAGTAATCAGCAATCAAATTATTGCACCAACCTCACCTTGTAAGTTGTAATATATTCTGTTTAAATCAATAGTACACATCAAAGATGGAAGTGGAGCGGCCTGCGGCCGCCGTAGTGTATTCACCGGAATAGAGGGGGAGGGGTAATAAGAGAGGGGCCCCATTTTGAGTCCGATTGGAGTCCGTATCCCTAATAAGAGTCCGTAAGAGGATAGAGTCCCTAAACCCTAATTAGAGTCCATAAATGTCAATTAACCCCAATTGTAGCGCATGAATGACTCCTGGACCAAATAACTTGAGTTCGAAACTTTAAAGCGTACTTAAATTTTGTAAGTACATTTCTAAGTATAACCTAGTATTATCGATCAAGCTATTGACACAAGACAAAGAAATGTTTGATTCAATGAATAATTGCAGTACCGGATATATATCAGTACCGAAGGGCGGCGGTGCGTGGGTTAAAAATAAATAACAGTCCGTAACCAAATAACAAGAAGTTGTACCCTCTGGATAGGCCAAATAAATATCAGTCCCCCCTTCTTATTCGGGTCACTACAGTACTCGACCGCTCCACCCCACGAGCGGTTTTTTAACTTGCTGCCCATGTGTTCCCATCAAAAAGGAGTTCCTCCACTGCCCCACGAAGATAGCACGTATATAACGAAAAATTGACTATATTTTAGCAATTTTTACGTTAGCAATCGGTCTACTAGAAAATTGCATAAATTGCATAAACCATATAAATTTTAGATATTCACTCTGCAAAAAACGGTTTCAACTTTAATTTTAAGCTAAAAATTTTAAAGTAGTGAAAAATAATGTAACATAATTGGCCCATGTATAGAACAGGACCGGAACAGTAGTATAAGCATATTCCTAAGCCTAAGCTTAAGCCTAAGCACAAGTATGAGCATATTAGTAAGCCTAAGCCTAAGCAAAATAGTTAGTCTAAAGCTTTGACTCTATTATAGCCCCGCCGCAAAACAATCCGGCCCTTTTCTATACATGGGGCACATATTTCATCTCCGACTGAGATCGGATCTAAAACGTTTCAGTGAAACATTCCGACGTTCGCTGATTTTCTGTTCGTTTCAAAACTTATATGCGCACGTTTAATCGTACGAATAGCTCAGTGTTTTTTTGTACAGAAACGGATATATTTGCATATATAATCTGCAAAAATCACTCAAGCAAAGAGTAGGAATGCTTACAACGAAAATAAATTATACATTTGTCAGCTGCAAAAAGTGTTTTTTACTCGAATTTCAACCGTTTTTGAAAAACTGTTATGATTATGGATTTATTGCGTCGAGAAGAAACACTTTCAAAATCGCGTTTGCATTCTGCTTTTTCCACTTGAAACTTACGCTAGCGGATCCAGGGGGAGAGAATCATCCTGGCCTGGGCACCCAATTGCGATCAAAGCCGAAATTCTGTGCTAAGATTTAGTACCAAATTGCATTTAGCTTTCGGTTGCTTCGTTCGCGAGATTTTTTTCACTATTATATACCGAGCGATCTCGGGATTCGCTACTGAAAACGTGAGTATATTTTGTTGAAATTGAACTTTCATTTCACGAATCATCTTATTGCATTTTCGGCTTTTTGCTGTGGACGAGCTCATATTCCTTATATTGAGATATTGACACGTGTTTCTGCTATGCTCATCCGGATTCTAGATTTTGTTCGACATTTGAAGTACATTTCAAGTCGACTCTTCTGGGGTTTGAACTTTATACGAACATTACGAACCGTGCATTGATGAGATATGCCTAGAGTTTTAATATATGATGAAAATAACCGGAAACAGATAATAATTAAGGTAAAACGGAAACGGAAAATGAATATTTAATTATTCTACCAGATATGCCATGAGTTCAACTTGCTAAGAAAAATGTTTATATAATAAATAGCAAATACGCCTCAAATGTTAGAAGATTGTGGATATATTTTTCTTCCAAATCAAACAATTGCAAGATAGTTGTATGTTGTAATGATTTCTAGTTATTTTCAACTATGGATACTTACTGTAGTGACCCGAATAAGAGAGAGGGGCTGATATTTTTCTGGCCTCTTCAAAGCGTAACCCCGTTATTCGGTTACGGACTGTTATTTATTTTTAACTCACGCTTCTTCTCCTTTCGTTGCTGATATAATCCGGTACTGCAATAATCCGTTGAATTAAACGTTAATTTGTTCTGTGTGTATAGCTTGAGCGATAATACAAGGTTATACTTTAGGAATGTACTATCAAAACTTAAGTATGCTTTAAAGTTTCGAACTCAAATTATTTAATCCAGGAGTTATTTATGCGCTCCAATTAGGGATACATTTATGGACTCTAAATAAGGTTTTGGGACTCTATCCGCTTACGGACTCTTATTAGGGATACGGACTCCTATTGATTGGGATCCAAAATGGGGACCCTCTTATTACACCCCTCTTATTCGGGACACCATAGTATTTGTATATCAGAAACGGAAACGGACACCGATTATTACCGGAAACGAATAT
>JASANG010001799.1:0-85529 GCA_030248215.1 Enoplolaimus lenunculus
GGCCGCATGGTTAAAACCGCGGTAACGCTGGTGCTAATTTCAAGTAAATACTTTGCAATCACAAGCTTGATTTTAATTTTTCCAATCGTGTTCGTTTTTAACAAGACTGTCCGCTGCTTTGAGGCAAAGCGTCTCTATTAGTTAACAAGATTTCACTGCACTTTGGTACGATGTACGAATACAATAGAGTATTTCAAAAATTTTTGTCCGGCGCGGTTAACTGAAAAATTTAAAACTTGCTAACTAGAAAAATTTTAACCTTTAACCTTGTCCGTGCAATTAAATTTTAGCAACAATGTGCCCCTATAAAGCGGGAGCAAAGATTATTGATACAAATTAGCTACAATTGAAATGGGAATAAAACGGTCAATGGTAGTTGGAAAACACGATTTTGCGGAATTCTTCAAGTATATGAACAGATGTATCTATTTCCCATTCACCAAACCTGTAAGTAATAAGTCTTTACGTGTTATATCAGTTATCATTAATGATTGGTGGTTACAACAACGTGCTGGAAACTTTTAAACATTCTTCTTAATAATGTGCTAAGTTGAAAATTGTGTAACATGTCTACCAAAACTGTTGAACATTATTTCCAAGGGTCGCAGTCTTTGGAACATTTTTTTGAAGCTTTGATATTTGCTTCTATAAATGAATGCGGTTAAAGTGTTCGGAGTAATAGACATGTGCAACGACACAAGAATACGAATGTTTTTTATCTTTTAGATCCTTGACGAGGTGCCATCATTCATATCAGTGATCAAACGCTGTTGTCAGTTTAAAAGTTCAGATGCTCGTCGCGAAATTTCCAAAAAAGTACTCGATCGCGTTGACATTATTTTGTTTCCTAGTGAAAAAGAAGTGAGTTTTATAATATGTTTAGTTTTGATTTACATATTACAGATCTGATTTTCGCAACAAGATCTTAAATCTAGGTTCATTTCCATTGTTTTTCAGACAAATAATAGTTCCCCAACGGTTGGTTTCACCCAAATGGTTGGTTTCACCCCATCGATTGGTTCCACCCCAACGGTTGGTGTCACCCCAACGGTTGGTTTCACCCCAACGGTTGCTTTCATCCCAACGGTTAGTTTCACCCCATCGGTTGGTTTCACCCTAACGGTTGGTTTCACCTCAACGGTAATTTCACCCCAACGGTTGGTTTCACCCCAACGGTTGGTTTCACCCCAACGGTTGGTTTCATCCCAACGGTTGGTTTCACCCCAACGGTTGGTTTCACCCCATCTTTTGGTTTCACCCCAACGGTTGGTTTCACCCCAACGGTTGGTTTCAGCCCAACGATTGGTTTCATCCCATCGGTTGGTTTCACCACAACGGTTGGTTTCACCCCAACGGTTGGTTTGACCTCAACGATTGGTTTTACCCCATCAGTTGCTTTCACACCATCAATTGGTTTCACCCCACCGGTTGGTTTCAAATCAATTGGTTGTGCTGGTCAAGTTACTATCCCATTCATAGGAATATGAAACATATCTCATGTTGCTCAAGTGCTAAGCTATTTTTTCTAGTCTTACATTGGCAGAATTGCAATAATTGCATTTTATATTTAAGAATCATGGTCGACAACATTTGATGGGTTATAATAGAGCCATAATTACTCAAGCAATATCAAATTCGCTGCAGGAAATGAAACTTGAACCTAGCAGTAAGAATGTTTTATGGTAAACCTTAACACTATAATATGTAAAGTATGATAAAACAAATATCTTCAAAATTTAAAGCTTAATAGAAATTCGTATAAACATGCGAAAATTATTGTTGGCATAGGATAAGTTTTAGTGATATAAGCCCTATTAAAAGGGCCGGTTCTACGTTCATGTTGGTGTCGTTGTCCAAATTGATAGTTATAGCTCGAACTTTAAACATACAAATTAATATGAAAATATACATTACTTTGTTAGAGCTTTTTTGCATAATTTTTCTTTAAGCTGGCAGCGACCCTGTTAGCAGAAAACCATTGAAACAAATGTCGTCATATAATAGTGCTGATATTGTCGAAATATTCACACCGCCGAAGAAAAAATTTAAACCGTCAATCGCGACAGCAAATGATTCAAAAGAAAATAGCGCTATTTGGAAGCGAATAAATCCGAATAACTGCGGAGAAAAAAATTCTGACGTTTACTCAAATAGACAACATTTAAGAGATGAGAAAAATTTGCGGCGTATTTCTCTAAAACGTAAGTAAATGTTTAAATGTAAACGATTGTAGATGTAGTTGAAGATGGTACACAGCAGTAAAGAAGTTAAATTCAACAGCAACTTTTTGCGATATGATTCAGTGTTCTCTTTGAAGCAACCGTATTTTCACCAATAATGTACAAGCATTTTTATTGTCAAACCAAAACATTAAAATCATAAATGCTTCAACTTGTTGCAATATTTGAAATATTTCATTGCGTTTTTCATATTAATGTAGATCGACGCTGTCTTCTAATAGACGTAATTCTTGAATACTACAGCGTTATATATTCTATGCTACTTGCATAAACATTAATTTCCATGAGTTAGCTTATGTATATAAACCAAATTTTTCCGCAACTAGTCGTTGCTTAATTTATTTAGCAGCAACAGCTATTTTCTGCATGAGAAGCTGTCGTTGGGTACAAGGAAGACCTTATGTATCGCGTCTTTCATATACAATGCTTTATGCATCATGTACAATATGTATATGGCTAACATTTCATGTATTGTACGTTGTTATAGGTAATACCACAGCGTCTTTTAACGATGCACAACGCAACACAATTGCCAATCAAAACTTTGAAAGAACAGTTTCGTTTGCCGAAAGAACATGTTCGAATACCGCAGAACAATTTTTTCTAAATGCTAATGCGCGACGGTTGCCAAGGTACGCATACGTAAATCTAAAGTTTCCTAAACAGTTTGTTGATTGTGGAGAATTATTTGTTACAAATAATCTCAAAGATTTCAAGAATCTTCCGGACTCAGATATCGATGGAATTCTCACAAACAAAAACCACAACAAAGATTTCCACTATCATGGAAATCTCGATCAAATTCGGGACATTTATATCGGCCTTAGTACAGAAGAAAAGAAAACATTCAGAAGACGATTTGTTAATAATTCGCTCTCACCACGGCTTCAAAAATCGATGCGAAACAAATTAGCCTACATTTGCATGTCAGACCAAAGGAAAAATAGCAGACTTGAACTAAAAAAAAAGCGATACGAAAACGACAAACGGTCTGTTCGAAACGCAAGTAAAACCGAAGAAATTATAGACACGCATGATGATACTGCAAACTGTGTAAAAAACGAAACCGGAAAAAACCAAATGCCGTGCCAAATAACTGAAGGTATACAGTCGGTCTCACTGCAGCACTCGGCACTGCCACAAACTTTTCAATTGAAACAGACAAATAACCAAGTGCAGTTTCGTGATCAGAGTTCACATGATATTGAGTTCGATCGTAAACTAAAATACGATCGCCGAGGCTGTTTACAATATAAGATATCGAAATGCCGACGATGGCGCTATTACACAATTGCCAAGCTCGTTAATTCTTACTCCCGGTTTCTGAAAACAACCAACTTGAAATCTTACATGCCGAAGAAACCCGTATTGCGTCGTGTGGCACAAAATGTATTTGATAAATTATTTCAACTTCAAAACCGAACCGAACGATCACTTATGTTATTCAGCAACGCCATTTGTGATTTTTGGCTGTCAGCTGAAGAAGCTTCTGCTTCACGCTGGAGTATGATTGATAAAGAACTCAGTTTTCAAAGAACGTACGGAAAAAGACAATTATATGTGAAATCTGCTGCGTCAGTATTTCAAAATTCGCGGTTTCACGGAAGTAAGCCTACCACAAAATGTGTTGTGCAGTCGGCTCCTTTATTGTCGGATTGCAAGGTTGTTGGTCAAAAACGAATAAGTACATCTCAAGGCAACGAAAAACGTCAAAGTTGTTTTGCGAATTGCACTTTTTCTAGCACTCATGACTCATGCGACGTACACTGCAGCGTACCGAACAATTGGGGTTATACGTTACACAAAGCGCTGGAACCAATTGCGCTGGGAAAAGGGTCAATGGGAAGATTGGAGGCATTAATTCAATTTGAGTACTGTGAATTGTGTGCAAACCGCGTTTTTTCATTAAAGCCTAGTCACCTGTGTGCAAATAAACTGGAATTACTACGTTGCCTAGCGCCTTACTTTGTTGGAATTAGAACTTTAATCAGGCGGTATTACACCGTACGAAATTATGCCAACACCCTTCTCAGAATCAGAAATGTTTTAAAAAGCGGCGACTATGTGGAGGCTCAAAAACTACTTAAGCTGTCTACTGAACAAGTCAGTTTTCAAGAACCGAAAGATTTGGGGTGCCCTGAAATCACTCGTGAATGTCAAACAGAAAACGATTTGCGGGAACATTATGGAACATTTTACGATCGTTTTTACAATCGACTAATTGATTATCCGGTGATTCCGTGCGAAAGTTGCAACGTGTTACACGAGCAGGCTCAGATTGTAACTATAAATTTTGACAGTTCTCGACACAAAGAACATTTGAAGGATTATATTCGGCATCAATTGCAACCGAACAAACGACTGATCACAATTTGCAGAACATGTCGAAATGACTTTGGAGATTGCAAAGTACCAAAGCGATGTATAGTTAACCGCATGAAATTTCCAGAAATTCCGCCGGAGTTAAGAACTTTAAATGCATATGAAACTATGCTAGTTCAGCAAGCCAAATGTTTTCAAACTATAGTTAAACTGACTCCGTATCTTAGGCAGGAATCAACTGGATTGCATGTAAAGGCTCTTAAAGGCTTAGCTGCTCACTTGCCACTACCTGAACGGACAGTTCCTTATACACTATCCATTCTTCCATCCAGTGACGCGTTTACCATTTTGGTTGATTCGTTGCCGACTGACAAAAGAAAAATTTGGCGTTCACTAGTCAGTATGCAAAAAGTTAAAAACGCTCTACTGTGGTTAAAGCGAAACAATCATCTGTACGCCGACGTGCAGATCGATTATGCTTTTCTCAATTTTGAAAAAGATTTGCCTGTTCGATTTTCAAATAAAACCGGTGCTACGTTACATGGAACCTGGCTTGAATGTTTAGATCAAAATTTTGAGTATCCAGAATCCTATACTGTGCAACCGCTTCAAGTAAATCAACCAAATATCAAAGAAACAACGTTGTTCCGGATGACCAAAATTGAGGGAAAATTTCTAAGCGAAAAAGATGCCAATCTTGACAGCTATTGCTTTCCAAAGCTTTATCCGACTGGTCATTATGGCGTAATGGACAGCCTGCGGAGTGAAACGGTTGCTCCATTTTTATTCTACCGCTCAAGATTTCGAAACAAAGACCCGAGATTTCGACGTGATCAGCAGTATTTGTTCAGTTGTCAAACGATGAAGGATTTACGCGCTATAAATAGCGGTTGTTACGCTACCATTAAGTGCAAGCAAACTGGAATCCGGCGCATCACGGCCAAGTCGTTGCTTGATGGCATTTCTAATGATGATGAGCATATTAATCTTAATCTCACAACAGTATTGGTTTCGGTCATTGGAACATCAGAGTATTGGAGAAATAAACGATCTGATTTATTTGCCATGGTCGAACAGTTTGGGCCACCGATTTTTTTCCTCACGTTGTCATCTGCTGAATACTCTTGGGACGATATGTTGGAATTTCTTTGGTTAAGAAATGCCGATATTCCAAATGTTCAATTGCGATCAGTGGCAAGTTTGTGTACTGAAGATCCTGTATCTGTGGCCGAGCACTTCCGGTGGAGATTTAATTTATTTTTCAGGCATGTTCTTTTGCAAAACAGAGTGAAAAAACTTTTAGCTAATAAAATGTATGGAACAGGTTTGGAAATAGCATTTGCAAACTTCCTGTTTGGTAAAGCGATTCAAACTAGTTAAAAATGCCCCGAATGGGGCAAGAAAAATATGATTCGCATCATTTTTGTTCCAGGTAAAAGTATAAAAACAAGCCTGGAAAAAGTGTAGTGACAATTTATGCCGATACCGTCCCGTAATCAAAAACGGACAAATTTCTAAAATAAGGAATTCCACCGAAGCATATTGCAGCGCAAAATGAGCGCTTTACACTTTTGAATTCAGCGTATAAATAGTATGTAACTGATATTTCTTTACGGTAAAAATCAGCGACAGTTTCTATCTTGATTTCTCAGTCACCTGAAACTACTGTGTTTCTAATAAATTTAAACGAACTTTAAATTTATTGAAATTCATTATCTGCTGACTAGTAGTTTTACCACTTTTTGCTAAAATTGAAGCAAAGTTTAAAAGACGGGTGTGCGATCTGAATACTGAAATAGTGCTGTTTTTTAAATTATTAATTAGTTAGCAAAACAAAAAGCATATAGCCGTCTGTGTCCTTGAAATGTAATTTCGAAAGTATGCTTAACGAACATGAATCAATCGCAGATTGCTAAGGGTGACAACTGTCATTCAATGATGGGTTGTTTCCATAAAAGAACAAAATTTCCGACTTCATAAAACACGATATAGGTATTTCTGCTGAGAAGACAATTTTGTAATTATTTAATATCAGGAAATCCTTCATAAATGAATTGTTTAACAACAGCTTTTTGCAACTTTGAGTAACGTTTTTGCGCCTTAGCACATCCAGAGATTACACAGGACAAAACTATGCTTAGGATTGGTATACAACATGATCGACACCCTTTATAACTTTTCGGTTCATCGTGTATAAATCGAGATGCCATCGAGCTGGAACCAACGGCTGATCTCTCGGGTCGAAATTTTGACAGCTTTGTTCCATGATTTTATGCGGCTTGAAAAGCAGCACAAGAATCTGGTGTCTTTTGTCATGTAAAAAAATTATAAAAAATTTATAACAAATACTAATATTCTTTTGTACATTCTAGCAAACTTTGGTTCAACTTAAAATTTTATTTTTCACAAAGACATATTTGTCTAGCAGGGTTAATCCGAAGGTTTGCTTCCGGCTCCGGCTCGGCAAAAATCTACCTTTGGCTATATATTCCCGCTACAATTTTTTCGTATAGGTTCCGACAATTTTGGTAGTGCAATTTTCCTTAGTTTTGCTAAAGACTAAAAACAATTTGCCGATATTTGCAATTTTAACTACCTAATTTCGCTTCATCTATATTCCTCAGGTTGCACCCTGCCGGCTAGTGATAAAGAGAAAATTCGTGAAAATTTCATAGAAATAGCAGTTTCAGGTGACTCAGAAAGTAAGATAGAAACTAACACTAATTTTTCCGGAAAGACATATCGGTTACACACTATTTATACGCTGAATTCAAAAGTGTAAAGCGCTCATTTTGCGCTGCAATATGCTTCGGTGGAATTCCTTATTTTAGAAATTTGTCCGTTTTTGATTACGGGACGGTATCGGCATAAATTGTCACTACACTTTTTCCAGGCTTGTTTTTATACTTTTACCTGGAACAAAAATGATGCGAATCATATTTTTCTTGCCCCATTCGGGGCATTTTTAACTAGTATATGTTGTGTTTTTGTTAAAACTACAATATTAAATCCAATTAGACTTCGTCATGTTTCTGGAACCCAGCCATTAAACTTACAATAAGGAAATTGTATTTTCGGCGAAGGCACACCGTCACCGCCTTTGCTGTAGGCGACAACTGTTAGCTCGTAGATTTGCTTCGCTGGCAGACCGACAAAATCAATAATCGGATCTTGGTTCGGGATTAGTGCAGATAATGGCACAACAAATTCCTGTGGCCGAGATGCAAGGCTTCCGTGGTAGAGATAAAGCTGAAACAGAAGGAAACAAGCAATGGCTGTAACGGAGCGTTGAGGGAAATTTCGTAAAAGTTCTGGTTCTGGTTCCTGTTTCAGTTTATCAAGTTCCGGTTCGGCTTAGTACAATCAAGAGTGGATGATCACTTTATAACAAGAGTGTGCAACTGGGTACATTCTGTGTATTAAAGAATGTACCCGGCACGCGTTACATTTTTGGCCTACCCCCCTTGTTTAGGGGCGGTCTTTATACAGTTTTATATCGTAGTAAAGGAGGAAATTGTAACCCCCACTTGTTTAGGGGGGTGTACTGAAGCCTACCGGTAATCTCTTGCTCAAACCCCCCCCTGATTGAGGGGGGGTCGAACAAAAATGCAACGCGTGCTGGTACATTCTTTAATACATAGAATGTACCCAGTTGCACACTCTTGTTATAAAGAGTGATCATCCACTCTTGGTACAACTTACCTTATACCCGAGTACAAGTTCTTCACGATCCGGATCGGTGTATACATGTCTCCAGCGAACCCGGACTGATGAACCTATGACTGGCACACGTCGAAAAGGGGATACAGTTCGCGCAGGAAGTTGAACATCGGGAGGTGCAGGGCTAATGCTGGGAGCTGAAACAAAGCAAAATTATAATGAATAAAAACTTTATTAAAATCAAAAATCCGTAACTGATGGTTGACGTAATGTATTCTCTGGTTGACGTTTCCGCACTATATAAACCAAACCGAAGTTTTCTGACACGACGCAAACCACATTCAGACCACTTGAACCAAAAACCGCTTAAAACAGTGACTTAGCCAGGTACTTATAAGCTTAATTAGTTATCCTATGTAGGATTTTTGGAACGCAGCCATTATAGACTTTTGTGTTTTAATTCAAAATTGAAACTTTGATACGTCTTCTTTACCGTTTTTAAACGTTTTCACAGCCCGAGGAGAAGACGTTGGCCCAGTTCCAGCCGGATTCCACGTAGAAAGGATGAGCTCGTAAATAACATCAGGCCTCAACTGAGTCACAACCAGTGACTGAATTTCGTTTGATTTCGTTGGAACAAAATCAACAGACGCAATACGATGATACGTAACGTCAGTTGAAATTGATTGCAACGAAATCTGCAACATTTCGCTGTATATAAACGACATTGTGGCAAATGTTGACAAAATTATTGTAAATGATGCATTATTCAGCTTTGTTGAAAAATATACATTTATCTTGATACCTTGGTTTTATTTTAAATTTTGGCAACTCAGCTCCAAAATCGTATATTTTTAAATTTATAGTTACAAAACTTCTTGATTTACGAAGAGTTGAATGTTTTCGTACGCATCTATAACATAGAAAAAGCAAACAGGTGAATTCTTATATTCAACTCTTTATCATTAATTCATTGAGCATAATTTCAGTATTCAAACACTTTGGTCCAAATCAGACTTGATCCATATGCATGCTACACATCCAGTCCCGTAGCCAGAGTGGGGCCAGCTGGGCTTAGCCCCCTTGAGAAAATGTTGGCCCCAACCGCTAGAAAATTTTCAACCGTGTTTGTAAGTCATGGAAAACATTTGTATGCCCCTTCTGAAAATTTTTTAGCAACCAAGCAAGGCGAGCTGGCTACTGATCTATACAGATGCATTAAAATATAAATTTAACTTACTTTAATTCCGGTAGGAGCTTCACATGCCGTATACCTTTGTTCCGCCAGTATCCACGAAACAAGAACTGCCGTGCTGTTAATCGCTTCGGCTTGCACATCGAGAAATGATGTTCGAGGTGCTGAAACAAAAAAAACAGTAAATTAAAGAAAACATAAAAAACGAATGAAAGAAAATATTTATTCGGGATGATTTATAACGTAAAAGTTTGCCACAAAAATGAAAGACTTACTAAGAGCAGTTTAGTTAACTTACATAACATTCGAGCATAAACTGTAACAGGATTCGAATATGGACCTTCACCAAACGTATTCATTGCGGCAACACTTACCTAAAAACAAAATTACTGCCAAAGTTTAGTGTAATAATCAATGCGATTTTGCAGGGAGCAACCGGACATAAAAAAACCGGGACCTGCAAAATTGGGCCGGAAACCGAAGATGAAACCTAATCAGGTAACAAAAATAACGTTAAATCTTAAATTTGTCAATTTTAACTGTAATTTGCAAACTTTTGCCAAAAAAGTACTCAAACCTTTTTGAGAAGTCTCAGCAATTATTAAACCTTTCAAAAACAAACCAAAGTCAGAGACAAACTCCATAATATATTTCAACGCTTTCACAGTTTTTCCCACGCTGCTACAAATTTCCCACGCTCGTACTTTGTACTCATCGCACCAGTCGCGTTGTTTCGCAACATTGAGCACCGTCGTGTTTCGTTGTTTACTGACAGTCATCGATCGTTGATGCGTATCATTTGTGTAACTTTTGTAAATAATTTTGTAACGCACATTGGCGTCGTTCCAAAACTGTTTCGGCAGAAACTAAACAAAAATAGATGCTCCAGTGAACAACTTATTGGTGTGTAAAATTGATTGCTATCTAACAAAATTGCTTTGCAAGCTGTTGTCAATTAATTGATTCGACGCTTTCCCATACTGTTGGCCGCGGGCCAAACAGGTACTTGCTTGACCCATAAGTCGTTAAGTAATACGCAGATATACATTTCAAACCAAAATTTGATTTGAAAATTCAAATTTTGATGTTACACGATTAGGAGGTCATGAGAAGTTTGTCAATACGCAAAAAATTTCAAAATCTGATCATTTTTTGAGCAAACGCCTGCACTTAACGGAAAAGAGCTGAAATTTTTACCCGTATTTTACGTAGAAACAGTTTTGACCTCGCATAATTGCGGTAAATCTCAAAATACATCCTTTTAAAAAATTTTAAGTTTCTAGCACGCGATGGCTAGGGAGACTTGTTCGCTTAAGCTTACGTTAAGGTTTAAGCTTGGCGGCGTTACATTTAACACAATAAAGCTGCCATTGTAAATTTTGAAAGGAAATCCCGTTTTCCTTGTGCTTACATCCCACTGAACCGCCAGCGCCCCGTTACCGTCCATAATTTTACGCAGACCGCTCGGCGCCGTTTGCGGGACACTTCTCGGCGTGATCACTCGGTTGCTTGGAGACGAAGCGACGCCGTAACCGTGAGAATTTTTCGCACGCACTCGGAACCAATAATTTGAGTAGGGTTTGAGGGCACGCACGTTGTATTTAAACGAACGCCGCTGGTGAAATGAGCTGTCCCGGAGATCTGCGGCATTTAAATCTGTAAAATTGAGCCAAATTTGAAAAAACGTCATCATTGTAAAATGTATGTAGCGCTCGTCACTATTTGATAGAATAGGACTTTTATTTTTTGAGGCAGTAAATCAAAGATTATAACATTTCCGCCTTCTTTGTAATGAATTTTGGCTACTGTTGCGAGCAATGTTTTTTTGATGTACGTGCCAACCAAAAAATAACAGTACAGGTATATTAACGTGCACCTTCAACCCCTCTTCGCAACAAACCAGGTCTCTTAGTACTGACGCCAATGGGACCCCTGACTATTTTAGGGATATCTGCAACGTTTTTTTTACAATTGCACAAACTTTGGCAATAACGAGCCGTACACGCATTACAATTTGTTTGATATTCAAAATTTCAAGAAATAAAGGTCTGAAATTGAGACAATTATAATGTTGCAAATATAAGACAAATATGTCTGAAATTAAAGACTTCTGCGGGATTTTCCATACATGTAAGTCATGAAACAAAGATTGACCTGTGAAGCCGGCTTTTTAAGTTTGGGAGCTAAAGTTCGACCAAATTTCCTAATTTTATAAGGTGGGATTACGTCCAAAACGTAAGCTCCAATTGGGGAAAGCCTGAGCTCAACCCGAAATATACTTAAAATTCAATTATTTATATACACTCTTAAATTATAAATGAAGTAACTTGTTTGCATTCATTGATATCAGGAAATCAATTCTTGGGTACAGGACAAATATTTCTTGGAAGGAAGACGTTTGTTTCTTAAAAATTGACACTAGCATGTCTTTAACACAATTCATTTATGGTTTAACCATGTCAAACACGATTTTCTGAGCTGTTTAATGTGTGAAATTCCAGACATTTTAGTTTGGAAAATTTAAGAATGTAAGTCTTGCAAGTTCAAAACCATTTCTTTGTGTGCATGATTCATCCAGAGCGCGTATTCACAATATTGTATATTGCATTTATCACCAGAAGCGATAGGTTTTCAAACTAACAAACTCCTGCAATTGCGATCTCAAAATTAACACAGAAGTAAAACAAATCAAGTGCAAAAATGTGCTTGATTTTAAATCTCACAATGCACGGTTTCGAAAGGTACAACACCTATCACCACCTGGTGATACATGCAACGCACAGTTGAGAATACGGACCCAGACTTTAAATCTGAGATTACTTCCGTCAAGGAGGAATCTTACCAGTAGCAATGATTTCCCATTCGCTTTCCCACCGGTCATCTTTATTTGCAATCCGACGTTGAGCTTCAATTTGATAAGTTACAATTTCATGGTGAGGGGTCGCTTCGTAGTAGCGTTGTCCACGGTTCCAGGTGAGCAACAAATCATTTGACGAATAGAGTTCAGCGTGAACCCGAACCGGAGCTGGGGGTGGAGCTGAAGACAGGGATGAATTAAATTCAGACATTTAGGGACGAGTAAGATGTGGGCCCGTAGTCCGAGGGGGGCCATATGGGCTCAGCCCCCTGGACCAATTCTGACCACCTAAAATTTTAACCTTGCTTGTAAGTTATCGAAAACCATTGCATGCCTCTCCTGAAAAATGTTTAGCCCACCCCCCAGCATGGGAAGCTGGCTACGGGCCTGGTAAAGGGTGCTGAAGCCTTTTTAATAAATCGGTTCCCTGAATGTAGTCAGCTCCAACTATCGAGAGCAGAAAAGTTTTAGACGAATCAATGTTGTAGAATACAGTTTATCCATATTTATATAAGTCAACATATTCAGAATACAGGAGGAGTTAAACCGTTTTGGTGGAACTTTAGGGGACACATGACACCCTTGATCACAACGGACACCGGTGCCCTGTGTATGGACGTTCATGGCAAGCGAACTATGTGGTGAGTTTCAATATATTATTAATATGAGACGGGTAAGGTGCCTAAGATTCGAACTTTTACGGTCCGACTGCAAAAAATACTGTCACAATATTGGGTTTAAACATAAAATTCACATTGCAATCCGGCTAAGAAGTTTCGGCCAATGTATAGAACAGGGCCGGAACAGTAGCATAAGCATATTCTCAAGCCTAAACCTACGCCTAGGCGTAAGAATGAACATAAACAGCAGTGCCATTACCTAGAAATTATTCAATCATGTTGCAGCAATAATATGTTTCCCCATTTGTTTCTAAAGGTCTACCTTTTCATTTAGCATCCCGTGCACGTTTGCGCAAAATGGTCTGATTTTGAAAATTTTTCGCATATTTCAATGTGTCATGACGTCGCCAAACTTACCCATTACATGAACTGGTATCGTTTCAGATTTGTGACCGGCAACTTCGTCCGCGCGACATATCAAACTGCCTTCGTGCGCTCCACCGGTTGCATTGACAATCCATAATGTGTACGGATTATTCTGCCAAAATACATATTTCTTTGTTTATTTGAAATTCTGTCGCGGTGCAGTACAAAACAGTACAACATTTTAAATCATTAATGACGGCCAACAAAGATTAAGATTGAAATTTCGGTTCCGGTAAAAGATAATTGAATTTGACTATATTACGCCTTCTTGCAGGATGAGAATTGTGATGCTGCTGTTCGGAGGATTCTTGCAAGCGGAATAAGCTGAGTTTTTGCAAAAAACGTTGCGACGCTGAGAAGAGGCATTTTTAAAATGTACACTCTAGATAGTGGTTATATATTTGTAACGCTCGTTGAGCATACTAAAAACCAATGTATTGTCAGGTTCGTTATTTCAGCAAAGCTGGAAATCTCAATTTGTTGAGTTTATTGGTTTTAAGGGTCAGGCTAAGTCCGTGTCTGCTCATAAATGAAAAGGTCAAACTTTGAGGGAGTAACAGTAGTGTAAGCATATTCCTAAGCCTAATCGTAAAAAAAGATTGTCTAAAGCAAAAAATGCTAATGTCCTAAAATATTTTAGTGTTAGATTTTATCTTGTGGGCACAGTATCTGCCTCCTCCAGGGAGTAGGTGTTTAAATTTTGTCTCCTCGCGAGGGGTGGCAAAAATTATCAGGGTAAATGTGAATGGTGAGATTTGCCAGAAAACAGGACCGTGCTTAGCGCCCCCCAATGTGCACGGTGTTGGAAAACAGAGTCAATTTTAAACACATAATTGGATCGACGAGTAAACTTCGTCAAGAAATTTGAACACAAAAATGTGTCAGGCTTTTTGCTCGCAAATTTTCACCGTTGATTTCGAAGCCAGCTTGGGCGGAGGGTAAGGGTCTCTAGTTCCCCCGAATATACGGATAAAAAAATCGTAAATTCGCCATAATTAAAGGGCCCGGAAGCACTACGGTAGGATAAATCTGCCGTCAAAGAGTATTCTACGATACCGGTAGTGACAAAAACGGTCGAAATACCTGGTGAAATTGAAAAGGCGACGCCAGATCTATGGATTCACCGTTAAATGTCCATCTAATTGCAGCTTCCAAGCATTGTTCACCGTTATCGATCACACAAGTGACACTTGCATTTTGACCAGAGCTCAAGAATAGTTTCGGCGGATCAAACCTGATCGCGAGTTTACCTGAAAATCAAATTTGAAAATTTATTCAATTAGATTGTCATTTCGTGGCTTATTTGACGTTTTGCAATGGTCCGGTGGTATCATGTAATACCTACTTATGAGTGTCGGGAAGGGGGGTGCAAGATTTTATAATAGAACCGAGCTCCATCTACACCACCTCTGGCTGCGTGGCTGTCTGGATTTCAAAATTAAACGGCAAAAAGAGATGCGTATGCGGTTCCCCTCGATCTTCAATAAACAACTTACCGACTACTTTAAGAATAGTCGTTCGTGACGTCACTCCATACCGATTGGACGCAGTGCATGTGAATTTTCCAGACAAATTACGTGATACATTTTGAATCAAAATATCATGGCGGGTCAAACCGGAAGCAGGCCCAAAGGGGCTCTCAGACACCAGGAGGGCACCTGGGATAACAATTGGATCAGGAGTGAACGGATTTAGAGCCATGAGTGTTGACGACAGTGATAACCGGAGCGGAACACCGTTGTACGTCCACGATACACGAGGGAGAGGCGAGGCGCGGGGGTCGCAGGGCAGCGTCTGTAACAAAGCGAAAATTTATAAAATTTCAATAATATTATTCATACACTGTGGAATGTGTTCAGATTTTTTAAATCAAAGTTTTCCCGTAACATATGAGTTAAAGTTCTCACCTGATGGTATCAATTGAAGCTCAGATTTAGTGGTCATCTCTCTTGCGTTTAGTCCGGGGAATTTTGGCATTATTATTTATTCAGCTGGCATGGCACTAGAAACCGCGACCGCCTTAGTTTTAATAAAACGCAATTTCCAGTTTCCAAAATCCTCGCGAAGCCTCTGATAATACTTGTGTACGCTTTAGAATATTAACGTTAGGGTCCTTTATCGAATTTCAGAAATTTTGAAGTTATTTCAAGAAAGAAATTCACGCTAACATGATTACCCTTTTTAGGTGATCACAGCCGGTGTTCTCAACAACAATTTTCAGCACTCCCCACCAATTGACGGTAATTCTTATAGCTTTTTATTAAAGCATGTTTTCTGTATCAAAGTTTCATCGACGATTCGTCGCCCATTACTATGCTTAGGATTAGGCTTAGAATTGTGCTTCGGATTATGCATATATTTATTGATCATAATTAGGACACTGTTGGGCGACAAGTTGTCGGCCGACGAATTGCCGTTGATTCGCGCGTTTGTCATTTTCGTATACGGTTCCAACTTACAACATTTGATCCTTCTACAGCGTAGACGACTTGATTTCGCCTGTGGCGGCCGAAATTCGGTTCAAATCCGCCAACAATTAGTCGTCCAGCGGACGAGGCACGGCCAAATATGTTCGACACAATGCATTGGTACGAACCAGCATCGGTAGGCCGCGCACCAGCAATGATGAGGCTGAAAATAGAATAATATGAAACATTGTCATTGAAATTTTTTCATTAACTCTTGCCTATCAGGGAGTTTTACTCAAATGTACGTTTGTCCTGATAACTGTCAAACTACGCACAGTAGGTATGTACTGGTGTATCCCTGAATTGCGTACACTCCCGTTCGTTCTCAAATGCTTCCGATGCGCATTCTTGGATGCCTTTACTGGGAAACAATTATGTCAAGCCAAATAAGCAGTTGATTTAGTCGAGAAACCCACATCGAATTCCACAACGGATCTTAAATGTCGACACTTTTGAAAGAATATAAATTAACAGCCAGTAAAACAGTCTAAAGTTTGCTTTACCAACTTGTTACCATCTGTTGTAAAAATCTTTACTCGAAGTTATACTCTTACGAAATGAAATATTATTGCTACGCCTGCTGTATGACACGGCTGCCTGTACCGGTTTTGAAGAATACGGATCCGTCGGCTATCCGCTGTGCTCATCAGGATATGATTGAGGGGTTGACCGTTTCGAAACCATTCGTAAACAACGTCCGGTACTCCGGCTGCCTCGCAGAAGAGCTGTGCTTTTGCGTTCACGTGAACAAACGTATCTTGGACCGGCAGAATCATTTGTGGGGCGACTGAAATTAAAAAATTAATTTGCAGCTTTTCAAATAAGTTTAGCAAATATTGCTGTATTAAATTGTTTTCACCTAATGTTTCGAAGTTTTCTAACCCGAAATCGAAAACTTTCTGTTTTTAGCGTGGTGTGTTCCGTAGCATTCGTTAGCTGTGCACGCGAATTAATATACAATGTGCAGGGTTTAACAATTACTACTCTATGCGCACGATACAGTGTAAAATCTCCACAAAATGTGTGAGTTGCGTCGCTCCTGTGCGTCAAACTCTTACAATCAAGCACAGATTATAAGCTGCTTTCATTTGACAGTCCTGGCCCTGGGTTTAAATCTTTAGTTTGAAGTTACATCTGAGCAGAAGAAACTGAAAATATTAATGCGGAAAGGGCTTAATAGCATCTCTAAATTCTATGACAAAAGTGTATAAAAGTTCTAGGCTACAACTGATTGATTACAATCCGTGTTTTTACTTGACAAATCAACCACGATTTCCTTCGAATCTTGACCATGAGAATTTTCCGCAATACAACGGTACACTCCGGCGTCGTCGATAGCAGCGTGGGAAAATATCAATTTTCTCCCATAAGACGTTGTCACTCCTGTTCCCAGAGACTGAATTATGGTTCCATTAGGCTCTACGCGAACCCAGCCCATCTTTGGAGCGGGCCTAAAACATCCGAAACTAGGTATTGTACCATTTAAGGTAGGAAACTTACGATTGTGGTAGCCAGAAGGTGACGTACTTTGAAAGTTTATCGAGCTAAAAAATTTTCAGTACACAAAGGTTCAACAGGTTATGTTAACATCTCTAACAGTTCAGTTTCGTTGTCTTTATAAAATTTTCATGAATTATATTCTTCGTATCGCCCCCATTGCATACTTGGTGAAGACAAGCAGTTTTAAAGATCCCGTGCCGGAGCAGCCATTTGGTGTGGTCTCCTGAAGACATTCGGGGTGAGGTCGCAACGTAGATGCTGATGCAGGTTTTTTTCGATGGGAAATTTGAGGTCGGCCAAGCCCTCCCTTCGAGTTTAGCTGGGAGACAAAATACCCACCTGAAAATGAAATTTTTTGCTAAACTGGCAAAATGTTGGACCTTAGAAGTGAACTCGAGCGGAAACTTAATTACTTTTCGAACGAAGCGCTAATTTTTTTAGACTTTGTTGTATTAGAGTACATAAGCGTTGCCCATTTTAGGCAAAGGCTGATCCAACTTTCATATGCACGAACTAATGGAACAAAACACGAGGCACACAATTGTCGCTAGCCTAGAATGTTTCTTTTCGGGAGGGTATACGTTATCTTAAAGCAAATACTGCAGAGACCCGAATAAGAAGGGAGGTAATAAGAGGGTTCTCCATTTTGAGTCCCAATCAATAGAAGTTCGTATCCCTAATAAGAGTCTGTAAACAGATATTGTCCCTAAACCCTAATTACAGTCCATAAATGTCAACTAATATTCCTCATTGTAGTGCATAAACGACTTCAGGGCCAAATAATGTTGAGTTCGAAACTTTAAAGCATACTTAACTTTTGAAACTACATTCCTAAGTACAACCTTGTATTAGCGCTAACTTCTTTATATAAGACAAATAAACGTTTAATTCAACGGATAGTTGCAATATCGGATATATATCAATAACGAAGGGCGGTGGAGCATGGGTAAAAATAAATAACAGTCTGTAACCGAATAACAGGGGGTACCTTAAGAGAGACCAAATAAATATCAGCCCGACCTCTTATTTGGGTCAGTACAGTACGTTGTCGAGCGACAGAGAGAAAATTTTTATATTTAACAACCTGGAGGTTACTATAAAGGCCTGTCGTGTCTCTGATTGAATCCGATTAAAGAATCAGGACTGAGGAAAAAAGAGTAGAAAAACTGACGAATGAACCTAGTTGCAAGCCAGACGTATTTCAAAGCCACGGCGGAGATTGTTCAAAACTACTTGCTAGGGGGCCTTTCTTGATGCGGGGTCCGGGACCGTAGCCAGAGGGCAGCCAGGAGGACTAAGCCGTATTTAAAATAATTTTGGTTCCCTGAGAAAAGTGTCAACCTCCCTTGTAAGTCATGAAAAACCCTTGTATGCCCCTCCTGAAAATTTTTTATACCTCTCGCTAGGCAACCTCAGTGCTACAGGCCTAGCGCTCGAAATGGAGGACAATGGGAGTGGCTGCTTCGGTCCTACGTTGTGCACCAGAACCACAATGTTGTACATTTTTGCTGCATGAATTCAAGAAGATGAGTCACCGCACATACCTTCCGTATGCGAAACACTCTAGCAAAAGGCGTTGACGAAATAAAGGTTCCGGTGGATACATTTTGGGATATCCGGGAGCAATTGTTGGTGAACCAGATGACTGTTCTTGACTATCGTTGCCTAAAATTCGTAAAATAGCAATATTTTAATATCCTTATCAGGCGTGCTTTAGCAGTCTAAATGCAACGAAGGGATATGCCGGATTGCGTGTACCCACAGCCACAGCCAGAGCAGCCAAACGGCCATGACTACTGCGTTGACTTTGACAAATTTATTTCAGTTGATGTGGCCGGCTCCGAATAAAAATTCCGGCAACAACCATGCATTCCTAGCGTGCCGATCAACGAGGCCCTGAAAATCTCATTAACACTTTCATGCGATTCATCACGACCCTTATCGTAAGGGACTGAGGCCTTCGTGTGGTTCATATCTTGGAAGAGAACGCAAAGCCATGCTACAACTATGAATAATCCAATTCTTAATCTAATCAAACATAATTTGCACACAGCTTCAGATTTCATACTCAATATAATTTTTCATATTTGACATTCGTTAAGTCAATCGAAGTTAAATTTCCTAAGACGGTGAGAGCCCCTTCCTAAGTAACAGATGACCTCTAAGTATCCTATCCTCAATGTTGTCCTATACATAGATACCTCCCCCCCAAGTAGCTCCAAAATAATTATCCCCATCCCCCCAGAAATATTACCTTTCGCCCTTTCAACTTTCATCAGAAAGAACGGACTATATTTCGCCCCGATTCCGCCACGGTCGACGTCATTCGCAGCACACGAATACGTCACTTGGTCTCGGCGTTTGATGACGTAAGCGAAATGTAAGGTCCCGTCAGCGCCGATCATAATACGCTCGCTGGGGCGGACAATGAATGTGGGATGGGTATATGACCAGTGGTAACCGATGTTTGCTGTAAACAGAGACAAAAATAATTTAAGAAAATATAATTTAAAATATTCATAAAAAACCTTTCGAATAAGTTTATTATTAAAGTCACTGAAATATTTGACTGCAGATATCGTACGAAAAATATTACTCGTCCAAAATTTACTTTTTTAGAAATTGCGGATATTTGAAATGAGCTATATTTGAATTCAGTTTTAAACTTCCTTCTAAGGAGCCAAAATTTCTACAAAGAACTCAACCATCTTACCTACCTCTGACAATGGGTATCGTTAATATACTGGTGTGGTCAGGAAATAGTGATGGTTAGTAAGATTGAATTATTCATATAAAGAGTTGGCGATCACTCTTGAACAAGAGTGTGCAACTGTCTGATTTCGCGTGGCACAAAATGTACCACCGTGCGTTGCGTTTTCACTGTACCACAACCGTTATTTAGGGGGTCGATGTCACATGATGTAATACAGCTGAAAAACTAACAAATGTTGAAAACACTTACCTTGAAAATGATCTGGTTCTTCGCATGGAATACTTTTCCCTTGACCTTCGACCGCGTATATATCAAGTCTTGATGGTGGAAATAACTTGAGATCTGAAACAAAGTACAACAAATATAAACTGTCTGGATTAAAAGGCAAAGCTGTGTTTTTAAATGGTTTCCGTATCTACACTAGAATTGAGTACCCCAGCCTAAAAATGCATTGAACTTACAGCGCATGGGCTATATTGACCAAGTGAGATAACATGGCTCAGTCTTTTCCAACAAAAACTTTGCCAGTTTCTTGCCTAAATCGTTTCCACTCCGCTTGTAAGTCATATGACAACCTTGCATGTCCCAGTTGAAACGCTTTTTATTGCTCCCTGGTAGGGTGAGCTGGTTGCTACTAATCCCTTGAACTCACATGCCGGATTCAAGTTCGCTTTTCGGCTTTTGATCGATCCGAATTGATTTCGAGCGACACAAAAATAAATGCCGTAATCGCTTGCAGTCACATTTCGTATGATTAGCTGGCCATTGAGCAGAGCAAATCGTGGATGCCGACCAGGACGCACCTAAAGCAACAATGCAAATTCGATTGCAAGTAAATGAGGGACTTGGATCTTTACAACCTGATGCGCTGTCATATTATCGAAGATTATGTTTAAAACTTTCTGGCAACCAGCGTTGTGGGCGAAAACTTAGTTTCGACTCTAAAGTACACCAGGTTATGTTGAATACAGCAAAAGTGCCTTTATTCTAGTAATCGACTCTTTACTGAGGAAGCTTCCATAGTTTCAAATAAACTATTTAAAAACGGAAAATCAATTAAGTCCCAATCGAGATTCGTATTAACAATTTTAAGCTTTTCATGAATTTTCACTTAGTTCGAAATGTACAAATTCTTTGCATAGTGAGGATAGAGATGATACAGAGAGAAAGCTGACACGTAAAACATAGATATTAATAAGTGCTGGTTTGGGAGGAGAGTGGAAGACCGTGGGCGCCCACCCCCCTAACAATACATGCGCCCTTGGAAGAAATTATAGAAAATAGCCATATGCTTATGTGAACTGACTTGAAATCCTATAAATGGTTGGGGCCTGTAATTCGTCAACATCTTGTATAAACAGTTGACGAAGTGTCTTAAACTTGCACTTATACCAATTCAAAAACAACAGTTACACTTTACTCACGGTATATGGTACACACATTTGAGAATATTCATAACAGGAATACCACTAAAAACAGCACGTACCAGATTATTCAGCGTATTCTGGAACCAATGATACACCGGTTCAGGATTTGCGTTCGCTTCACATTCGAAGGATACCCAATCTTGAAGACCGTCGTGATAATCTACAGCATCATCCGGTTGCCGAGTAAACCTCGGAGCTTGAGGCGGACGCATCCACCTGTCTCCTGACGGATAATTCGCTATCCCCAATTCTAAAACAGAATGCGAAATTTGTACTAAGACGCATTTTGTAGCTGAAATTCGTGTTCCACTATAACATGCGTATGAACTTTCACACTTTCGTAACGTGTACATAAGTCTTAAAAACGAATCTATTAGTGCTGAATACCGATAAAAACTTGAGAAAAAAAGGAAAAACTCGCCCTTTCAGGGGTCAGAACCACTTGCTGGATTGCAGAGGTCAAAAGTTTGTTTTTGCTCGAATAAAACCCCGGCGGTGTTTTGTGTACGCGATGAGTTTGTACGAAATTTATTGCCATATATATCTTTGTTGGGGCTCTGAATTTTCTACCGGAACTGGATGTTAACGGGATATAGCTTGTATAACTATGAGCACTGTTTACAGTAATTGAGTCGTGCGAAAGTATACGTTTACTGCATTTAAATTAATTATTAGTTTGGATTTTTCATACTATTTCAGTTAGTGAAAATTTTAACAATTTTACTCGCCCGGAAAAACAATCGCAGCAAGTTGTTTAACACGTGCACTTGGCAGAAGCAGTTTTGCAGTATTTGGGACCACAACCGTAAATATTTTCGGTATTCAGTAGGTTTATACCGGATACCGGATTCGGATACTGGTATTTGCCGGATATTAAACTGAAATCGAATATCCGGTAGCACCCTGGGTGCAACTCAAATTATTTACCGGCTTGGTAGTTGGGTCGAAATGTTTTTGATTGCATCCGTAACTCTATCTGGATCAAACACCTGCGTTAAAAATGAATTCGTCAAAAAAGTCTAGAATTTTACCGTTCGGATTCTGACGTCTTCGATATTTCCACAAATTCCACTTTTTAATTTCACAAATAAACGGCAGTGACTCTGAGCCGTTGAGCGATTCCCTGAAACCAAACGCACACAAAACAATCAAATTAAGCACATTTAAACAAGCAGCACCTGAAAGGGGCTGACAGACAGGGCGAATATATCGTGCATAAATCAACGCACAGAGTCTGAATTTAAACATGAAACCAAACTTAAATTTAAGTGTAATCGTTTTGATTAGAAACCTAAAATTTGCTAAAATCTCAATTTTTTATTTCCAACGAAATTTTAAAAAACTTTCATAAAAACAATCGGAAGCTCCTGCGTAATATGAACCCAGACGCCAAGATAGTTTGCGATGGTTGCATAAAATAAGGCGTAGGTAAATATATGTACAACGTTGGAATGTATGTTGCAAACGCTCCGTGACATTTTGTAATTCAGAGTCAAAACCAGAAACTGGTAAAACAAGCGATGCTCCTGCATTAAAACGAGAAAACATTTTCTTTGTAGGCTATAATATAAGCTATAAATTTTTACAGGAATAAAATAGAAAGTATTATAATTTCTAGATAGCTATCCTGCAAGCTTGACAAAATGTTCGCGGACAGGTTCTAAAGATTCGAAAATTCTGAAATAGGTCAACATTAGCAAAGTTGTTTCAAAACGCACGGCGTTCACCGTCTCAAAACGACGGAATAGAGTAAAAACGTAGCATTGCAAATTGATGGTCGGAAGACCGGACTACTTCTGCCCATTTGTTAGTTTGTTTTGCGATGCGAAACCCAGATCACCAACCAATAACAGTGGCGCTATACTTGTCGTGCGGTACAGTTCGTCGCCGTCCGTCATCGTCCGCCGTAGTATCGTAATGTGAGTAATTCACGTACTATACCACACGGTGACGTATGGTGACAGACGGCGCCTGATTGACCGCAGAAAATTTAACACAATTGGACTCAGCTCAGCAGGCTGCGTCGAATAGTGTATATATAATATGTCTAACTTTTAAGTAAAAATTTTTAAGTCGGGGACTTGTCCTTGGGACATTTAAAAATCAAATTTTTCAATAATTCAAATGTGGTGGTCAAAGGACCAGGGGAGATTCTGAGAAGCTCAAATATGTAGCAATCTTAAAACGCCAACTATTTTTGGCAAACACTGGCTAGAGGGATAACCGAAAAGATCCTACAATTGCGGTGCATAAATGACTCCAGACCAAATAATTTGAGTCCAAAACTTTAAAGCATACTTAAGTTTTGAAAGTACATTCTAAAGTATAACCTTGCCTTATCGCTCAAGCTTTTGATTCAAGACCAATAAACGTGTGATTCCACAAATAGTCGCAATAACGGAAATATATATCAGTTACGAAGGGCGGTGGAGGATGGGTTAAAAATAAATAATAGACCGTAACCGAATAACAGGGGATACCCTCTCAAGAAACTAAACAAATATCAGTTTCCACCCTCTCATTCGCGTCACTACAGTAATTTTGAAAACCAATATATTGCACACTGAAAATGCAACCATAAAATGTGCTTAGTTAATATACGCGAAACGCAAACTTTTTTAACATTTTTTCACCTAAAATTTGAAAACAAATTACATTTTGCCAAGTTGCTTTCATCATGTTTTACATTAAGCATCGATCCACAAATCATATTTCTTAGAATTCGTGCAAAAATAATTGAATTTCTATTCCTGTTCCCGCCTCCTGCAAAATGTAATTCCTGTTAGAACCCTGTCTCAAAATCATATTCCCAGTGAAATGCCGATGGCTCGACGAAGTGTGTGAAAATACTTCAACTTTCATTAAGATCGACTGAGTTATATCTTCATGCTCAGAAAACCTCAGAATTTAAAAACTCCCGTCCACCACTTCCAATTTATATCATTGGTGGCCACGATAGCCATATAAAGTCAAATGAGGTAGTTAAAATGATGTTGTATTCGTACAATTCCCTTAAACTCTTTGAATTTTAAAAAAGTTCATTTCAAAAAACTTACATTTTATACCCTTGATGACGTCGATGAGATAACGCAATGAATTGAGGTTCAACTGAATTAGCCGAATCCAACAGACGCGAGTGCGTATCCAGTCCGCCGGCTTGAGTTTTTATCACAGGATCTGAATGCCAGAAGTAGTAGCTTAACCGTTGGCCGTCGTCTGTCCATATCCATGCGGTCGCATTGGTCAAGTTACCACCTGTGTACCATTTCTAAAATTAAAAATCGAAAATATCAGCATCTCATAATTTCTTGTTTTTAAGCAAAACAACTTGGTATCGCTCTAGTCCTCAGGTATACAATCAGGAATTATTGGTAGAGGGAACAGCAAACAAGATTTACAAAAAGGACACCCGGCGAACGGGCCAAAAAACCAAAACACTAACTTTCAAGTTTTCACGAGTCCTTACATTTGAAGTGAACTCAGAGATCAAACCGTTAGCCCCCGCCCCTTAGCAACCGGCCCATTCTGAGAATCGCAAAACTGCTAACTTTTCGAGTGAAATCATCTCTGAGCAAAACATCGCTCAAATACAATGCTTCGTCCATTGAATTAACCGCGGCAAGAATTGCACTACGTTGCTTGCAGAATGCTCTCGCAATTGACCAGGACAGTTTTTGACGTCTTTCGAAGAGATAGCATGAATCTTGCCAGCTGAGCCATTCTGTAGGACACGAATAGGAGAACCCTGAAATGTTACATGAATCAATTAAAGATTTCGCACTCAGATATAAAATGAAGATTTTCACTCCTAGATTTTAAGTAAAGCCAGGGCCGGAGCAGCTACTCTCATACCCCCATTGGAAGGGCTCATCGCAAAAAGGGTCCCTACTCTGACAAGGTTCTGAACAAAAAATTTTAAAAATATTATGATCAGCGCAGAGCCCCACCCCGGAATTGTGGAGAGGGTATCCTAGCCTGCCACGGCACCAAGTAAATCTTTCATTCAAGATACCAATTAAATCTCTCATGAAATATCAATTAAAGCTTTCCGCTCTAAACATTTCAATTAACATTTTCGCAACTGAGACACAGCAGTTAAAGTTTACCCCTCTGAAATATCAAAAATATATACATTTAATATGAATTATAAAATTTTAAACAACCATTTAAGCGTAAACTGCAAGATTAGACATTGAAATAAACATACAACTGCGCAAATCAAGCTCAGACGCAACGGCGATCCATGTGTGTAGTGTTGCTAAGGTGCTGAGGGCAAATACGTTGAATAACACCTGAAAATTGTTACATTTCGCGATATCCATTGTTTACACTCTATAACTGATAATAACTTATTGACCTAAAAAATTGTTCTTTTGACTTTTCCCGAACTGCCTCGGTTACCCGTTGGCTGTTATTGGAGAAGTTCCACTGCGAACGAGCACTTTTTTGAGTAAATTTCAAATCGCCAAGTTGGCTTTGCAGACGTCAGCAAAAATGAATAGCCATGCAAATTACGATAAAATTCGCGTCGGTATTGAATTAGGGGGAGACGTGGCGGCCAGCGTTTCAGTTGCTCTGCTCAAAAATCATATTAGGTCATTTTTTGATCCGCACGTCAAATTTTAAACGTTGACAGAATATTTATTTGGCTGAAACGGCAGTTTTTTGAAGCAAAACAAACACTTCAGATAGACACAATTGAGATTTTCACCAACCAGGTCGTTTCTGCTCGTGTACCTGTCAATAATTTTGACAACCCTATGCTTGTCATAGTTGACCCGAATAAATTGAAAACATAATTGATTAAAATTTGAAAACACAGGAACTTTGTGGTCGACATCAACCTGTCGTCAACCAAATGTCATTGACGACCTCGGTGAAGCTTATAATTTTAGTCAGTCAACGCGTCAAAGTTGAAACATTTTCTGTGTTAATGATAATTTGTGTCAAATTAAAAACAATAAGCAATATCTATATTATTAAAGTTGAAACGCTCCACATACGTATTTTGGCCAGCGTTCCAGCTGATTTATATACCTGTGTGGTATGGTAACTAGTAGATGATTAACGCAAATAAGTAAGTGACTTTTGTTGAGACACAAAGTCCTAAGTACAAATTTTTTCCACCGTGTTCTGTCTAGTTTTATGCTATGTTTAAAGCGTCTAGAGATTTTGTCTTAAGTAGAATGTGGTAATTTGGGACGAGTATTCTCCAATCCGTGGTTAGATGAGATACCGCATTGCATCTCCCCCAGCAGATATACCTAGTGTGCTATAAGAGCACGGGGTTGCAAATATTGTAGCCACAAACGTTTACTAAGACTTAGGAGATCTTACTCTATTTTTACGATGAGTTTAAGTTTGCATTTAAGTAAAAATATTGCTTTCCCACACATTTGAAGTTAAGGTTTCAAGACATGAAGTTTATTTGGGTCGAAAGCATGACAAAATATAAATTAGTACAAACGTTAAGCCAAAGTTGTCAATTATTGAATGTGTGCAATACACCCAAATAAAGATAAACCTGAAAAGAGGACATGTCCTACTTATATCTGACTTGAAAAATTCGACTTATGTTCATGCAGGAAAACGGTCATGCCGCTATTTACGCTTAGGGTTGCGCTCTATGTGACGTCCGGTGCCGTCGGTCACCGTCCGTAACCCGTACGGCGCCGTCCGTCACCGTCAGTCACCCGTATGGCGCCGTCCGTTATCGTACGTGAGTTATTTGTGTACGGTACCGCACGGTGACGGACAGTGCCGCACAGTCACGGAAAGCGCCGTCGGGTGACGGACGGCACCGTACGGGTGAAGGATGGCGCCGCACGTCAAAAAAATATAGCGCAACCCTTAAAATTTTATGAGACAAACTTTTCTCTAAACTTTAAAGTAAGCCTAACCAAAGGCCTGTTACGGTCACCCTTAGCCTATGCCTGTGGGAGAAAGTGAATAAGATGCCAATCTTCGTTTAGTTAACGTCCCACAATATACATGTTTATATAGCTGTGAAACCGAGATGAAAACACCGTTTTTGGCCCTACTACTGCAAATTTCATCTCCCTATTCAAGACTGTGCCCCAAATTTTAGCTGGAAACCGAATTTAAGAAAATAAAACAATCGAATAATTTTTGATACACAAAATTTTTACAAATCAGCCGTCAAATGCTCAGGACAACAATTCTACAGATGCACGTATAGCGTTTCCTTATTATGTTTAGTGTATGAAACATAGTAATTAAATACGAATGATAAATAGTTCAAGACATAACAATTATTAATATTGGACTGTACTAATGGTGTTCTTGTATATCCGGTCGTATACGAAGGGCATTGGCAGGTTGCGCCCTACCGCAGCGGTTTTAGCTCAGCAATATCTCAAGCATGCGTTTAGCTAAAGAAGCATATGGTCCGCTTGAGACCTGGGTCTATTGAATTATATGCCCACTTTGCTTTTTGGGCCGTCTTACGTTCTGGTGGGTCTGTAAAAAAAGTAGGCTTAGACTATATTTTTTGCGTACGCTTTGGATTAGGAATCATAAGACCCCGAGCTGCCGAACTAGTTGTGTTCGGTTTGTACCCTTTTTCGTTTAGAAAACATTTATAAGCGCAGTGTCTAACAGACATGAACCGAATTGAAGTCTCTAGGCAGCCGAATAACACACCCCAAAAAAAATCATAAAAAAAAAAAACAGACAAACACAAAAACACAAACAAAAAAACAAAACAACAACAACCAACCCAAACCAACCAACAAATCCAAAACAAACAAAAAAAAAACAAAAAAAAAAAAAAAACAAAAAAAAAAAAAAAAAAAAAAAAAAACATAAATATCCTCAATGCTAATTTTGAATTTTTCTTGAAAGAAAGTTTATAAGATTTATGCTTAAATGTAGGCTTACATGGCTGCCTCATATGGTCGGGAGTTTAATTAAAATTGATCCCGTGGTCTTATCTCTAAAAACACTTTGTTATGTTGGAAAATTTTTTGTAAACTTTTAGCAGAATATGGTGCTCTTTACAGTAACCCCGTTGGATATTGAACCATGGAAATAAGCTCGGTAAGTATACTTCAGGTCTTCTTAACACTAGTAATCAAAAAATCATGGTGTCTTTATATCTAAAATTCAATTTGCACTCTGTGTGCGTTTTTGCAACATCTTGATGAAAGAACTTCCCTACAACGTTGCCCAAAAAATAAGATTAGCCCCAAAACAATAGACTCTAATTCAATTCGTTTTAACTACGAACTGTAGCCAAGTGGATACGAGGGGGTCACAGGAAACGTTGTGCTTATATGTAGATTATATGAGATATCCGGACGCAATTCTGTGTATTTTTTGTGAACCTATATAACCTCAGCCTGCGGCTGCCACCAAGGATTACCTCTGAGACCTTAGCTTCAATAGACCACAAAGTAGTGTAAGGAACAAAGGCAAGCCTTCACGCTCCAACGGAAATTGCTTTTTGTTCAAAAAGTGGCCAAACATTATATATAAAGAACGCAGTTCCAAGCGTTTCTTTTATTTCGGTCCTTGGACTTTGTTTTGCCTTAATAACAAATGAAACTGAAATTAGAAAAATTCAGCTTAAAAACTGCCGCGATCAATCAATGTGCGTTTCTTTCTGAATCTATGAAAAAGCTCTATCTCAAGGACTGATTTACGACACTGGAGCCGGTCATAAAACTGTTCATATCCGGTACGATTGGCTTGTAATGGTTGCGGCCGTAGACGTAGCGTAGGAATTCATTTCAGGGTGGCGTATAAACTAGGCTTCAAGTAACCATTTGTGTAGAACAAGTATAACGAGCGATACAAAATTATTGCTTACTTTGGAAGCGATTGGTTTATTCTAAAGCCATTAAATCTGCTTAATTGTCATTTTATTGATTTACGAATTTCGACAAGTTTACATCGACTGAATATTCAATCGGTATGAGCGCTCGTGTCACAACTCACCTTGAACTGTCTCTGTGTTCGGTGGATAAGGATGTGTATTCTTTGAAATTAAACTATTAACATGCGTACATTCTGGCTGAAATTAAAACTGTTTTCGGGAAAAATAAATGTATTGCCAGGTTTTGGGATAGCTGTACTTTTGAATTGAACACCATACTTTGACGACGCCGCCTTCACTAACGGAACCAGAACGATAAAAGAATTATTTGAACACAGCTCGTGAACTGGTATTAGATGAAAATTTTAGAATCCCAAATATGCAACGGAATTTTTGATCAAGCAGCAAGATAACGCAATATTAACAGAAAATAGTGCGATGGTCTGCGTACAAGTCAGGCATATACATTAGATTTAATGCTTAAGTTATAAAAAATAGCAGACTTCCGCGGTTGTTTCATATTTCCAAATGCATTTTAACAGATTTATTTGCAAAATTTATATCAGAATATTTCAAAAAAACTGCTTCTGTGAAAGGTTCAAATCTATAATTCCATTTACTCGCCAAAAAACTTGACTGCCCAAAATGTTTTAGTTTTAGTTCTTTCAATAGCATAGACGCCTTTTAGCAGTTAGCCATACTAAGCAGACAAGTTCAGTTGCGCTCTCACATCAGCACGTGATTCATTCTCAAGCGCATAAGCACAACCCACCTATCCGAGGGCAGCGGAAATTTTTCCCATGCACGACAAACTTGGCAAACTTCAAAGACCCAATGACCGCTCAAGACAACCAGAAGCGTATACCACGGTAAAATAGCAGGGATATATCTTCCAAAAATTCTCTCTCTCGATACAGAGAGCGAGAAAGGTACCTTTACAGGCATTAGAATAACCTTCTGGATTCTAAAGTCCAAAGAGAATTATTTCGGTCGCTCATGGTCAGTCGCAGGAAACTTGAACAAAGTCATACCCTTTCTAAAATGAAATCATCCTGGCTACGCCACGGAAGACAACTTGGTACTTATTATCAAATATAAAGTGCTGCCAGAGAACAGACCTTCTCGAAATTGGTTCCTTATGGCATACAGACGGAAAGATTAGCCCCAGCCTTGTGTTCAATTAATTAGACATCCGTTGGCGAAGGAATGGAAGAGTTTTCCCATGGGCAGAATCTATGGTGAGACACTTTCATTTGGGGTACTAACGGATCCAGAGGAGAAAAGGCGGGAGGAGTACGCACCCCCTTCAGAATTTTTTGTGATAAAATGGTAAGGTTAAGGTCTCTACCTTACAGTTTTATTCCTCAGAAATTGTTTTATAAAAAATACAATTTTTACCACCCTCCCACATTTTTTGTGTTAAAACCTCGCAATTCTGCGCATGAAAACTTTTTTGGTTATAAAAGGATAAGGTCCCACCTTACATTTTTTGCGTTTCATAACATTTGCCCGCACGCCCCGCCACCAGAATTTTTGGATCCGCCTCGGATGATTGGGGGGAACGGGATTTGTTATGGAGACGAAGAAAGATAATCGAGATATTATTTTGAGTGGATTGTCATTAATCCAAGGAACAAAGCAACAACATTCATTCTCAAAACAAGCGGTGAATTTTAAAAAATGTAAAAATGCCCATTTTTTCGGAATTATAAAGGTGTATATTCCATGCATTAATCTGACGATGCCATTGTTTTGGGTTTTTTGGGTTGAGCTTGAGACCTCACCGCCTTGTTTCCAGAGCTTTTAATATCGCAATAAAAATTAAACGAAGATTTTATATAAACTTACAACCGTATCGAGGTGAGCGGCTGTGAGGCAAACATATTTTGAGACAAAAATTAAAAACATCATCATCATCCCTCTGTTTTATTTTGTCTTTCTGACCCTCTTCTATGAAAAAATACTCAATTTGATCATGCGGCAAACTTAACATTCACGAATACCAGGTTCCTAGTTTGAATTTTGAAATTAAAACTACATGAATTATTATCACATTAAAACTACACTGTTCTGATGAGAAATGGCTCAAATGTAAGTCAGAATTACTCAGGTGATTAAACGTGGACTAGTATGAATTATGAAGCTAAAAGTATATACCTAGTATTTAAACATAATACAAGGGTGAGGGCTATTGGGAATATCATCACTGTGATGTTATTTGCAATGTGAAATGCAAAAAAGAACGGTAGCCGACGGCTCCGAAATAGGTAAAATGGTACAGCTGCGGTTATTTCACACTGGAGCTTACACGTTTCATGACGTATCATCAGCCGATGATAGGTGCTACACGCATTTAAAAATTGCATTTGGGTTTCTTGCAACGACAGTTGATTGAAAATTTTTGAAATTGAAATCTAAAACGGCGTTCAGGGTCATAAACTAAAATATGAACAACCTTAAATCTGCACCATATGGTGTAATTTGAGTTGATTGCTGTCAGTAATGTTCAGGATGGGTCGTAAATTTGACATCAAACACGGTAAGTACAGACAGAGGTAAAAGATAATCGAAACTAAACCAACCATCTGATAGTTGCAACCTTATAAAATGGGAACCTGACCTTACAACAACTGGTTGTTAGTTACAGCAAGAGTGGATGATCACTCTTTATAACAAGAGTGTGCAACTGGGTACTTTCTGTGTATTAAAGAATGTACCCGGCACGCGTTGCAATTTTCCCTTACCCCCCCCCCCCCCGCCCTCATCAGATGAAAATGTTTCTCGGATTCGAGTGTTTAAAATTTTATAGTCGACAGGTCGGTGGTATAAATGTTCCATTTGAGAGTCGCGGGCTTGAAACTTAGTTTAAAATTATTCTTCAAATGAAATAGAAAATATTCATGTGTGAACGGGTGAATAAAAAATATTCAAATATAAAACAGCTTTATAGTCAATTAAAAACAAAACGAAGCGACTATAGTTCATAGTATCTGAGTCCATTCATACAGTCATGTTTAAATCTTCTCTGTTCATCCCGTCAAAAAACCTAGTCACATTTCAGAAACCATTTCTTTTAAAACTCTTTTGAAATCCAAATATTCATGTAATTTTTCGCATCTCTTTTGATTTTCTTAGTCCTACACCATCTCCTTGAACTACGCAAATGACATCTAGCATTCATTCCACGCCGTTCCTGAGAGGCAGAAAAACCTGAGTGTAAGAAAACAGACCAAAAAAGATAACAACTGCGGCCTGGGCATTTTGATTTAAATTTTAATATAATTCCTTATTTAAAGAAAAGATTTCGCAGTTTTTTAAGCCAATCAGAACGCAGGACGAAATATATTTATTCAATCGCTATTTATTTCAATTTTTCAAATTTTATCGCTTTTTGTTTGAAAGATTAAAACCGATTCATCTTTTTAAGTTCGCAATCTAGGTAGGTGCATTCTCAAATGTGTGTAGCATCTATCATAAATTAGAAATTAAACTGTGAATTGGCGGTATAATGCTAAATGTGTACCTAAAAAACTTGCACAGAAGCCGGTGGGATATGGTGCAATTGAAAAATGTGCTAAATTTCGAATCTTTAAATATGCTAACTATAACATATCTACATTAACTGCTTATAAGCAGCTCGTTATTTTTAATACCTTCTCACGGCGTACGGCCCTTGCGCCATAATAGTTACTTTGCAAGTCAGTTTTTTCGAGTATAGTGAAACCTGAACAACCAATCAAAATTGGTCCGCATTCCAGTAGTTATTTGGGCTCCCCCGAACAGCAGTTGTTGTTTGGGATGTCCCAGTTGGCAACTGGGGCAAATAGCTGTTTGGGGCACAACATATATACGCCTTTGAGATTTCGACAAAATCTATTGTCGTATTAGCACTACTGTAGAAAGCCTTGGGTTTTTGTGGTGAGCAACAAATTGCATACGATCCAAGTCATAAGAAGGAAAATTCACCTTCTGCGGTTTTGTATGCCTTTATTTCAAATATGTGTAGGACTTATCCCTCAACAAGCAGCAAAGATCATATAAAATTCGAACCAGCGAATAAGTGAGCTTTAAAATTTATGGCATATCCCTCGTTTAATTGGACCCACTTGTATGTAGAGTGCGATATGTGCAGCGGCTTTTGTGCACTCGTCTGACAGTCTATTACCAAATGCCAATAGATAGCTGATATTCGAGAGTTCGGTTAAAAATGCAAATCTCAAAATTAATAACAAATCGCTAGAAATCGCTTGAATGCAAGAACTACAGAGACGTAATGAAGTAAAATTCTATGGCTAACTTTCAACAATCTAATAACCTTGGACTAAATATCTCAAACAAGAGCCCAAAATTCTTTTCACCCTCAAACACTTGTTCAACCAACGTTTTATCCTTTGGTGGGCTGGCCTGCCAAGTAGCAGCCAACGTCTTTAATCTATGCCTCAAGCAGTTACCAACGCAAAACGTTGAAATTGCGGGGGGGGGGTGTGCAAAAACGACTAAAATATTTGCTGTTTTACCGCAGAGATTGTAAATTAACGGTTATTCAATGTAGGGCAATACCTCAAACTAGAAAGAAAAGTTTAGATTTTCAGTTCGACCCCTTAGACGCTCCGTTTGAAGTAATGCTTTATGCCTCAAGCTGTATCTCGGAAATAAATTATGTTTATAGGAAAAATTATTAACTTTAGCCAATTTCGCAGTAAAGTGACATGTTCTAGTTATAATAACTAACGAGAAATGTAACAAATGTATTGCCTGCTTTAAGATAAGTAATGTAATTGTGGCATGCAACTTAAACATAATTCTAAATAAAATCTTTACTGAACGTTTCTGATAATGTATTTTTGATTGTTTTTTTAGTTTTTTTGCTGTCAGCCCAGCATGTTAAAAAGGCCATACTGTGTCTTCGGAGCTCAATCATTGCAAAGGGAACATAAAACTTTTCGATGGGGGTCGAAACATTTTAGAGAGTTAACACTTTGTAATGATAACTTTTCTGAGAGATATTTTTGGCTGAGCACCAAATCATCTTTTCGCCCATACCACGTGAGCGAGGAAGTTGAACGTAAAAAATTTAAAACCATTCGACTCAAGCGTAGCAAGCTGCGTATAATGATACAGAAGTATTTCACAATACAACAGTGTTCCACTCGAACGAAAGCTTTGTAACGTTCTATGTGGTAACGGGGCGTTTTAAAATGCCGGGGGCTGTTCCATGGCGACATTTTAAAATTCTCGACGGGGGAACAAAATATAAGGGGGCAGCAAAAAATTTGTCAGGAGCCTCGCAATAATATATAATAGTTAAAAAAGAGCTCGCATGCGAAACGAGCAACGGACCAGCGCAACTTTAGCACTAACTTTTAACACAAAGTTTTGGCTTTGATCATTGTATTTGGAATCGAATCGAATTAAAACACACCAATGGCGGATCCACGGGGGGGGGCCACCAAGGCCGTGCCCCCCAACAGCATCTCGACAAAAATTATATAGTGTCAATTGCTGTTGTACGCTGTTTATTTCTCTGTTTTATACACGATAGTATAAGCACGCTTTAAAGTTTCTTGGCCCTGGAGTCATTTATGCGCTACAATTAGGGATAATAGACATTTATAGACTCGAAACAAGGGTTTAAGGACTCTACCCGCTTACGGATTCTTATTAGGGATACGGACTCCTATTAATTGGGACTCAAAATGGGGACCCCCTTCTTATTTGGGTCACTACAGTATGGGTCAAAAATAAGTTTATTACCTGTGAAATTTTGCCCCCCTTTTGAGATCTTGGATCCGCCACTAAAACACACCATCACCACGTCATCGTTCATGGCAGTCTTTACCGATGCTTCAGTTGCCAAAACCATCAACTTTCTATTACCTGTTACCGTCTCTGGTCATTGGTTGAATTACTTAAAACAGAACTCTTTCTTAGCCTCTAACAATTGAAGACCACTTTATAATAATCGATACTTAGTTTTGAACGCTGCGTTTTCTACGCTTCAACATTTAGTTCTACGGCGTTTTGGCAACGAGTTATTAATTATAATACGCTATTAACGACACGGTTCAAGCTGTTCGAGCGTACCCAGAAACCGCCAATGAGTGCCTCCGTCTCAGTCCAAATGTTTTGTAAGGAAAAAGTGATGTTTTATTCAAATAGTCGCAAACGATTTGCCAATTGGATTTTTTAAAAGCCAATATTTTGGTCGTTTTTAGGTGCCACTCCCTCACAGTTAAAATTATAACAATCCAACTGACAAGTTGCTTGGCAGGCCATGAGTAACGATTTGGTGCTTCGAACAGCACAGTATTTTGAGCTACGTCAAAAATTTTAGGCGTTGACAAAACATTTGCCAAAGAAAGGATTTTTGAACTTAACAATATATTATGATGAAATAAATCTCAGTCCCCTCTACGAAAAACCAATAATACGGTTATTCTGTTAAAACGGGTGGGGCTTACACCAGCGATTAATAAGTAGTTTTGATTGGATTAAGAATTGCACTAAATTTAGCTGACATAGACATCTTTAAATATGAAAATAATCTAAGGTTTAGGATGTCACAAAAGGCGCAGCGTTACTGCCAACCCCTCTCCCTTGAATAGGCGGGCCCGTAGCGAAAGGCGGCCCACGAAGGTCTCAGCCCCCTTGTGAAAAAGTTCCCCCTCCCACAAGAAAATGTTCAACGTAGCTTGTAAATCATTGAAAACCCTTAAATGCCCCTCCTGAAAATTTTTTACACCCTCTAGCAAGGTGAGCTAGCTACGAGCCTGTGAATAGGCCGGGCTTATAGCTGTAGTGTAAGCATAAGCTTGGAGCATGTGGTGTTGAATTTGACAACGCTAAGGCATGCAAATTGCCGCAGTTTTAGCTTCCAGGTCGCTTATCGGTTTTTGCAAAAATATATGCGAGATACATACACAAACATATACATACATACGCACACATATCTATGTATATATTCGTCTGCGTTCGATAGATTAATGCTCACAAGCATGCTATAATCCAGTCGAATTATAAAATTGCAGGAAACGGATGCCGGACAATTGTTTGGACTGCCACGCCGCTTATGCTACCTCGATCCGGACGGGACCTCTACGCTGACCTACAGCTATACTGTAGAATGACAGTAACCTATAAGCCTGGCTGGATGACCGCCAGTTTTTCTGTTTTCATGAAGCTCTCATGTAATGTTTTAAACATTAATCGCTAAGCCTTAGTTGACTGGTACACTATCGTCCTATTTGTCTTTGCCCTACAGAGGCAATCCCATTGGCTGATGAAAGCATGACTGCCAACGTTCAACTAAACCATAGCATATGGCGTCATTATATTAAACAGGATGTTAATTTTCAAACTACATCTCATGTTTATGTTCCGCTTGTATTTGTCTTTCTTTCTCTCTTGTCGACAGTTGAAAAATAATTAAAGTAAATAAAATGGAATTTAACTCGAAAATAAGTAACAATAAAAGATGACAGTCTTTTATTGATGAATGACAATATTAAATTTAGTTGACATCTCACTAGTGAACGGATTATCCGAGCTGGTTTACGCAGTGTCGTCAGCGTGGCTGCAGTTTGAAAGCAGCGATAGGCTTGGTAGTAAACGTACAAAATAAATGTTTCATGCTGACGGTGCTTTTTTGTACATTTCCCCACATTTTAAGTCACGGCTTAGGCTTAATTGACTTGAAGTTTAGGCTAAGGCAAACGATTAGATCATGTATATTTTGTTCCTGTCGTGCTGGAAAGTTCTAATGAATGAACAGGAGTGTAAAACGAAAACACGAACTATACATAGTCCAAATGGTAGGATTCAGTCTAGGCCACTGAAGTTATGTCACAGAGGACCACGTCGAACTAAACTTATCTCTTCACATTCGTAATGTCACGAAGATCGACTCAAGGGTCAACGGAATTTTATGAAGTATGACATTAATTCATTCTAGTAATTTGTCAAATACTTAATAAATTTTAAACCGGAACTACACATATTATAAATACGAGAACATATATAGGTATATACATATTGCTAAATTATGGTCGTCACGTTATTTACGATAATCGCTTCTAAGCTGCGACATCCGCATGGAATTTGTAGTACAATTATTTAAAATAGTAACCTCAAATTCTTGCTCTGTTCAGTTTAGGGGCGTTAGAGGATAAAGAGAAATCTTATGACTGTCGCGTGCCCCCGCCCCACCAGTCTACGACCTGAACCAGGGCTGGAACCGGCAGTTTTTAGGGCCCGGGCCCGGCCCGGTCACATCACCCTCGGCAGGGACCGGTCCTGGGCTCGGGCCTGCAAATTTCTTATTTTTTGCAGCATAAAACAAAACAGCAAACTCGACGTGTACCAAACCCCCGAAATTATTCGCCAGGTTAAGGGTGGTGCTATACTTGTCGCGCAGCGCCGTTCGTCGTCATCCGTACTCGTGTGGCGCTGCCCCACATCGGACGACATCAAAAATATAGCACCACCTTACTTGATACACCACTATTAAAAATGTCTGCCTAGATCATCAGGATTGGTCAAAATTTTATCTAATTTTAACGAGGGGTGTGCTTAATTTTGTTTGAATCCGTTTAAAGTGATGCTACTTGATAGAACGCAGGACTTCCACACAGACAACTCAAAACCAGGCGCGCCACCAAAATAGCTTTAATTGATCTATTGGAATGCAGACACGAATGATAGCTTCTATTGCAAAAGGTAGATTTCTAGCAGCAACGTGTTCAATTACATACGTGTCTATGCTGTCAGACAAGGTGTTAATATACATGATGAAATTCAGAAATGCTAATTTTAGTCGCATTTACTGCAGTCTTGAATAAATTTCTGTTCCTGAACAGTCGACTTGCAAACGGTGAAACTCCGGCGGCAAACTGGCACAGCTATTTAAGGAAATGCGAAACTACTATAGCCGTCATGAATGGCGTAATTTATGCAAATCAAGACTCAGGCCTATAAACAGAAATACTGCTAACACGGCGCAACTCTGGCTAAATTAATTTTCGGCCCCCGACTTTAAAATTAAAAGTTGGAAAAATAAATTTTAATCACAAAATATTATTTTTTCAAATATGGACGCCGTAAAAAATTTGGCTCCACTGTCTGACGTCATGTTTGCTATGGGTTCATTCTTGTTATAAATCGTGGGTAGTGTTGTACACCGGCCAGAAGCCGGCCGGCCGGCCAGTCATTTGCTTATCACAGGAAAACCTAAAAACATTGTGACATCATCAATTTAATATTTTAAATCTTATTTAGCTTTCGATTCTAAAACTCCGGCACCGCAAAAAACAGCAAATATTAGTCCTTACAACGGAACTGACAAAATTCTATTGAATAACTCAATTAATAGTTTTTTTTTTCAAAATTTTTCTACAGAAAGAAACTTGGATTGAGAGCCTCGGTAATTAAACTCAACGTTCGGTGCGATATGTACCTCTAAATCTCGGTTCACGGCACCATTTCAAATATTCACTGGTTTTAAAGGCATGAAAAGGCAAAACTATCTGGTTATAAATTAATAAGCGTCACAACTGAATCCTCGTTATACTGCTTTAAGGTCGAATTGTTCTAATTCAGTCAGGTGTTAATAGTTAAATCTAGTAAATTTTAGAAATAAAAGCCATCGGTACAGAAATTAGCCCTTTGAAGTTGGTTACTGAACCGAAAATGCTAACGCTTACATATTTGAGCTGTAAATCTGCTATTAAGCGATGCATAAATTCAATCTTGTGCAAATTTAATTGATTCTTTTAAATTTAAAAGAATCAGCGGCGTTGCAATTGAAAACCCATCGAGGAGCAGATGCGGATCTCGGGCTTTGAACTCTGGTCCTATTGAAATTTACCTAGCCAACCAAGCTAAACGACTAAAATGGCAAATTAGTATTGTTAAAAAACAATCGTTAATTTTAGCTATAAGGAACACACAGCCTACTGCAGTAAATTCGAATAACAGGGTGGTTAAACTGATATTTATTTCGTTTCTCCAGCGTGTGGATACCCCTTGCTATTAGGTTACGGACTGTTATGTATTTTTCAACCCTCCTCCTGGTATTTGGTTACATCCAATTCGCTTATGTCAGCTATTCTCTATGATTAAATTTCGATACTTTGCAATATGACTTGAGTATGCTGCTACGCATGAATCAATCAAATTCATTGGTATTAGAAAAATTCACGCAATCTATTGTTAGAACAGTTAACGGTTATGGAGTTCAGTAACTTTGTACTTTATCTATTTATGGAGTCTAAAGTACGGATGTGCACAGCATTTACTCGGACAGAACAAAGATTCCCAGACTATTAATATTGCATCCCAACTACGGGTCGCTAATGTACTAGAAGTCTTCTAGTGTCCTAATGTCGCAGTTTAACTCAGTTTCATTATGTCCCAGTATGCCAGAAGTTTGGACCTCTACATTAGCCGTTTCAGTATTAAAAAATGATTAATTTTTTAGACTAAATCGCAAATTCACAATTTGGATTTATTCGAATTTGTGCGTTTAAAATATATTTATTGCGAAAACGTTTCGCCGATGGGTCTGGGGAAGGGAAGTATTTTTTCGACGTTGATCATCAACACTGGAACAAACATTTCGGCTACAAAAATAGAACAAAAACAACTATTTCAGGTCTGACCGTATTCAAGTTATAAATATAGTTTTTTCGCGTTTCACAATATAAGCACTGTTTACGATTTAAACTTGTGAGAAATAGGGCGGCGTGTGATAGTAAGAGTGCATGATACAAGAGTATGCAACTGTTGGAGTTCCTCAAGGTACAAAATGTACCTGGCACGCATTGCGTTTTTGACCTACCCCCTTTTTAGAGGGGGGTACAACCTGTGCGAACCGTGGCACTTTGTGTATTTGGCATAAAAAATGCTACGTTTATAGTTTAATTTATGGCTTTTTTCCACGTAACATCGTCACTCCCTCTCGAAATAAGAGGGATCGGCCAAAAACGCAACGCCCAGTGGTACATTTTGTACCGTGCGAAACCGCAAGAGTTGCACACTCTTGGATTATGCACTCTTGGTTGATGGTATAAATTGAAATTTGAATCCCCAAAGAAAGGTCGTACTACAGTATAGTTTCGGAGGTATATATACAAAGGCAGAAGATTTTGGCATGCAAAAATTGTGTCAGCTAAACACATTTTGTCGTGCAAGATTATTCTTACATGTATATGTCAGCGCGGCACTAAACTTAGGTTTTGGTTTAACAATTTCAGAAACTTTAAAAAACTCAAAGGTCGTAAATGGGACCTAAACAGGCATCCTAAACTGAGGCCATACCTTCAGAGAGAGGTACTTGTTTATTCCAACGATTGATTTAATGGAAATTTTTTGGAGGGGAGATGTTTCAAACGTTGTCCTGATTTAGGTTAGAAAATTTGTGTCGTGTTTCAAAATGTATTTTTAACTTTGATGTTAAATGATTTTCAGCCTAATACCGGCACCAGTACTGTAACTGTCGATATACCAGAGCCGGCAGCGCAGCACATTGATTTTGTATGTAGTGTTTTCCCTATCTTTCTTACAAAAATTGTATAAGTTTCGAATTTGATTAAAAAGTGAAATATTATTTAAAATGTTATTTTAAGGACACCGGATCTGTAGATCCAGCTTAAAAAGGGTACTCAATTGTGAATTGAAAAAGAGACGCAAAATCCTAACTCTTTTAAGCATAAATGTCAACCGCTTTTGCTTGATGCCAGTGAACAGATCTGTTTAGTCAAAGGCCCATTATTCTCGATTTTATATAGCAACAATCATCAGTTTAGTGACAGGTTTTCAAACTCACTGACTATTGCAGCTGTTTAACTCAAAATTGGTACACCAGTACAGAAAATTGTGATTTTGACCTTCAGCATTCACTAGTACGAAAGTTAGAAGACATATCACCTACTGGGGATAGGTGCTGCGTGCATTTACGGATACGCGCCAAGGTGTGGATCGATCAATCACTTATTGCTTTTAATATGTACGAATGGCCTAAGAAATTGTTCATTTAAAGCTACATTGGCAAACACGTCATACAATGATTCAATGACGTAGTATTTCATGTAGGAGAATTGCTTAAATGGTAGGGGCACCGCGGTCTCACGGCTCTCCTTTTGGTACAAGACTACCTTTCAACCAGATCCTCATGGAATTAGAAATTGTTTTTTCGATCAAACCACAGGAAACCAAAAATAGCCCGAAAAGTCAGTTGAATAAACATTCGTCAATTTGCTTGTTTACTTCAAAAATCACAGGTTCTGAAAAACGGAGAACGGCGGCTATGAGCTCTTGTGTTCTCACAAACGGTTTCTAAAATATAACTGAGATTGATGTTCTTGACGCGAGCCGGTGTGGTTCCCGGCATACTTTCTAAAAACTCTAAAAGCTTCTGTTAGTTTGCGAACAGGTTTCGAACAAGGCAAACACAGCAAACGCAAAAATGACAGTAAACTATCGTTTCTTTCAAGATCTGAAAAGTGTAGCCTATAAAGCATTTCATAAGTGCAAACCTGGGCCCGAATTCTCCAATGTGTGTAACACATATCACCAGTTGGTGATACGTTATGTAACATTCGAACCAGTGAATGCTGAGGCCCAACGTTTTGCACATTTTTACTCTTGTACCATTTTGTAGTTCAGCAACTGCAATAGTTAGCGACGTTTTTAACCTATTACTAACTGATGATAGTCGCTGTACACTTTGACAGTATGTGCCCTAAACTTAAGCATCAATGTCAGTAGGTAAGGATCTTAATTCTTTAAAAACCAAGCCCAAGGTTGACCGCAAAGATTAATAGTTTATTATCTAAAATCTACTTTTCACGCGAAAAAACACGATCCTTATTAAAATAAATGTGGGCTGCTAAATTGGTACTTTAATTCATGAGCGTAGCCAGGATTTCGTTTGGGAAGCACACAAATACTTTAAATATATAGTGCTACTCGTACAAAAACAGTCACTACAACTACACACACAACGCGTGAGAAAATAAATTTTGGTACATATACCACCAAAGCAAAGTCGGTTCAAAACAGAAAAGCACCAAAGACTAGTTTGTGGCAATGAAACGCGCAGCAGACCATAGTTTCCATTTATTCAAAAGTGAAATTCTTCCAAAACCATTGGTGGAGGCATGGCCGTCTTGCCCCCACCCTTGACAATGCCCCTACTTTTATTTGCGTATTTAGCATGTTTTCGCCTTCACACAAAAAATTTTCTGATATTGAAGTAATTTTTTCTTAAATACAAGACATTATGTCTTAATCTAAACTCCAGATATATATGTCTTGAATGCAAGACATTAGTTTTCGAAATTTTTCAAAAATGTGTCTGAAATTTTTAACACTTAAATGTCTTAAATGTAAATATTGTATTTCACAAACGATTAAGGCAAATATATATTAAATACAACACAAATAATGTCGGAAACATAAGACAAATATGTTTAAAATAAGACTTGTTTTCCTGATTTTTGAGATATATGTCTTAGTAACAAATTTGCCAGAGAAGTCGCCTTCAAAGTTGGGAGCTGAGTTCAGCTAAATTCCCTAATTTTACAACCTGAGATACGTGCAAGACGTAAACATAGGTTGGGGGGAGCCTAAGCTCCACCCGAAATATCTTTGAACTTCGCTTAATTATATACTCTCTTAAGAATATTAAACGGAGCAACATTTGTATATACATAAAAATCCGGAAATAAATTCATGAATATAAGACAACTATTTCTCGAAAGGCAAAAATCTGTTTCTTATAAATTGTAAATAGTAATTTCTTGAATATAAGACATTTGTGTTTTAACCATTTCAGACAAATATTTCTGAGCCGTTCAAAGCTATTAATGTCTGAAATATAAGACATTAATGTCTTGAAAATATAAGAAAGTTGGAGTCTTGCAATTTCAGAACAATTTATTTTGCGTGTACTGTTCAACAAAATCGGAATTCTGTTGAACAAAGGTGTCTCTTCATTCAATATAAATCTGGCTGTTACCACTGTGTGCATTCAACAAAACTTGAAAAAGTGGAAAAAATTGGCATATTTGATTGAATCATATTTCCACCAAAACCTTGCTGTTTTTTTCGAAACGTAATGCACTGCGGCAATCAATGGCTGCGTTGCAGAGACATAACTTTAAACTAAAATTAAATTAACAAAATTCATACAGGTTCAAAACTACATGTAGAGTCTTCGAAAAATATCAAAAATCCATCAATTATATAAACTGTATACACCTGCGTCTCAAAAGCCTCTTTAAACTATCGAATCCCATCTCTGCCTCGCTATCTCATTTCGGGGGGTGTCATATTTCAAAAATTCCTTGAACTCAGCAGCACTTATACCATTTTCAAATGAGTTAAAGAGCTTTGAAAATATAAAAGTAACAATGCTTTGAAAACAAAACATGTCTTAGAAGGAAACTGATTGAAAAACAATATGAAAACAATCGAATTGTGATTGATAAAAAAGAAAGCTACAATGGCAGAAAAATATAAATAAAGTTGAAATAAATCTGAATAGAAATTGACTATGAAATCAACCAATCAATACACGCTGGTCTATGTAGAGATGGTTCACGCATAGCCTTGTTTACAATACTAGAGCTGATCGTGGTATTAAAATTTCGCCACTCAATACTGAACAACCAATCACAAATAGTTTGAAGCAGTTTGTAATATTCCAGTAGTTATTTAAGCTTCCCCGAACAGAATTGTCATTAGGACGCATTTCTGTTTGGTTGTCGACATATATAAGGGTCAGAATTATAAAGTACCGTAACCGAAAGGCTAAAAAATAGTGGAGCCAAAACCGGAAAACAAAAATTACTTGTTGCTGAAAAATTCATTTTTAACACTATTTTATCGCTTTCAATGCTGTAAATACACCATTTAGAATGCTGAAATCCTGTAACAAATACAGTAGCTAGAAATGCCTGTTAAATTTTAGGTTATACCACAAATGGAAACTTTTTGCTGTAACGCCCTCAGACAATTTTAGAAAAATGCCCAATTTTTCATTAATTTTCGAATGAGAAATATTTTCAATACCGAAAATGAAGGAAAATTCCGGAGAAATAATACCGATTTATTGCATGAACCGGATGAAACCGGTTAATGAATGAATATCTCAAGTAGTATTAGCCAATCAACATAGCATTTTCGCAATTTTTATATTTAACATTAATTTTACATATGCGATATTTTCAGTTTTCGTCTAACGGTATCATGCAAACATTAATATGCTTTAAAACTAATTAACTGTATTTCCTTATCACTGTCATCCAGCAATTTTGTGAAAAGTAAGCCTTTAACCGTTTCCACATTAAGCAAAGCCTCAGCGTTAGAACTAATAAACAAAATTATTACTAAACAGTGCCGATAGCCATTTGTGCAAAATATTTATACGAATCTTTACTAATAAAGATCCATTTCTAGAGTCTTCAAACAGCTTCTGGTTATCTCATAGAGTTGATAACCGTTCAATAACTGAACTATAAAGATGAAAAAGCAAGTAAGGTTTACTTTTGTCCAAGACGAGTCCGAACGAAAGCGAAACATCGTACATATTCGATTAAGCTTACAATCATGATTTGACTACTTTAGATTTACGCTTTAGGCCTGAAGATCTCAAAATATTACATAATGTGTGGTTTTTGTTAAGTAAAAAATGTATAGTACTGTCTACAATGAACAGCCTCATCATAAAACAGTCATAACGCTCGAATATTTTTTACTCGCTTCGGCGATGCTTAACGGGAAAAAGACATGTCGGAGGAAAGAGTGTAAAAGAATATCCTACTTTCCCTGTCATAAAATTTTAAAGTATATATGAATGTATGTATTAATATGCACCTATGGATATTAATTGAAATATTTTAAATTTTGAGTCCACCCAGGACTGACTTTAAACAATAACGTTTGTGTATATATTTTCCGGTCTATAAACCTCAATTAAACAATAGAAATATAAAAGACAGTCTGTATACATATCTATAATTATGCTCCATTAATTTCGTAATTATAATCCGAACAAGTACTTATTTGGCGTAGATGTGATAATTTGAACCAATTCTTAGGTTTAAATTGCAACGATAATAAGCAAGTAAGAACACCTGAGGCCGGAGGCAACACAATGGTACATACCTTAAAGTACGGCAGACAAACGACGGAAGCTTTTATAGCCTTGGCAAAACGGCTGGTTCCCTTTGGAGAGTTTATTGAATTTAAACATTTTAAAATTAATTTCGCAATGGAAAATTTGTTAAATAATATTATCGGTTTGATGAATTCAGTTTTGTATCTAATTCTAATGGCGTGGTGGTATCACAAACATATTGAAAATTTCAGGTTACAACGAACAGCAGTTTTTTAGTGAATAAATGATTTTAATTTGCTTGTATGGACAGTTTCTTCGTTGCGACTAAGGAAATTTATATCGCCCAGCTGGAAATGTGGTTCCATGCCTACTAAAACAATTACTGGTAGCGGAGTTACTTGACTTTGTTTCACGGAGGTCTCCAAGTGGTACTGTATTGTCCCGAATAAGAGGAAGGACCGATATTTATTTGGCCTCTCCAGAAAGTCCCTCCCTGTTACTTGATTACGGGTTACTGATATAGGTATATCCGGTATTGCAATTAACCGTTGAATTAAACGTTTGTCATGTATCGAAAACTTGAGCGATAATGCAAGGTTATACTTAAGATTGTACTTCTAAAAGCTAAATATGCTTTAAAGTTTCCAACTCAATTTTTGGTCCTGGAGTCATTTATGCACTACACTCAGGGATAATTGAAATTATATGGACTCTAATTAGAGTTTGGGGACTCTATCCACTTTCGGAGTTAACGATACGGACTCCTATTGATTTCCTATTGATTAGAACTCAACTTGTGGACCGCCCTCTTATTACTCCCCTCTTACTCGGGTCACTGCAGTATGCTTTAACTGAGTCGAATTGTTGTTGAATTAAAAATGTATATAGAATAATTTGTCATTAAGAACAGTCATCGTTATTCATAAAACCTTAGTTCATTTTGAAGGTCTACTTCGGAAACTAGTCCTACTATATTATACCTTTAAACTACTGGTATCAAATTAATTTTCCACTTTTCCCATCGAGCTCGTAACCAGACTGGCTCAGAAAGGTTCAGCCTCCTCCTGGAAGAAATTTGCCCCTCTCCGTAGAAAATTTTCAACCTTGCTTGCAAGTCATCGAAAACATCTTGTATACCCATCCTGAACACTGTTTACCCCACCCCCTCAAGTAAGTGAGCTGGTCACAGGCCTGCTTTCCACCCTAACCATGTGAAACTCCAGTCCAATGTTGTCTAAGACGTCACAAGATACAAACTTTACTGGAAACTTAAAGTACACTTGTCCTGCGTTTACCCATGGTTAAACAATAAATAGCAACATTGAGAAATATTAATAGTAAAACAAACAAAACTAATGGATGTCGTCATTCTGAAACTGCCGAAGCAGCTTTTGAGGTCACGGGAGCCGGTTCGTGAGAAAATATCCAGACGGGTTTTGGTTTGACCCCTCACGTAACTGCTGTGGTTTGAATTTTAACCCTGCTCAACATAATTGATCTCGTTTAAGGGGTTTTCCCCTATTTCCGTTTTGTGAAGTACATAAACATGTACTACTTAGATACAGAGAGTAAATTGGAAAAGCCGGATTATATCCTGGGGATAGACTGACAGTTCTGTAGGAACTAGGAACGCAAACGGGTCTAAACCTTTTATTTGATTGTGCTTCGGACTACTATTTTTCTCAATTTATTATATAAAAGGTATGGCCCCAGAACCTGGCCTCGGCCACGGCACCGGGGCCAGTACGTTATTTGCAATAACCACCATGAAAATGATTAACATTACATATTTTTTCTGTCATACAAGCAATGTAAATGTTTGCATGTACCCGTGTACCTACATTCGCAATCTTTATTGGGTACAATAACGCTGGAAAACCTGACAAAGATAACCAGTGTTATTTCACCGGCGTAACACTATATATCAGCATATTTCTATTCCTAAAGCTAAGCCTAAACTTCAGCGTAAAAATAAGTCTGTAACTAAGCCCCAAAACCTAAGCAAAAATAATAGCCTTAATCATAGCAATTTCTATTTATGGTACTTACGGAAAACTGGATGCCCTTGAAACGAACATAGGCCATACAAATATTACAACTGACCGCAACGCTACAAAACATAGTACAATGAAACAGGGTCCTTGTTATTAGCTACGTTTTGACATTTGAATGCAATCTAGTATTAGATTTGAATTCATTAACATAGATATTAGATTATTCAGCTCCGGCTCCGTCATCTTATGGTAGCCGTTTGCACCTTGATATATATGAAAACACGTACTTTTTGTAGAAATTACAACCATGCTGGCGTGGTAACTCATTTTAATTATCCACGCCTTCAGTGCCACTTTGCTCGAAATATTGAGCTCTCAACCCAATAAACAGATGGGTAATCTTTAGATTAAATGCCGAATGGTGTTTAAACGAAGGACTGGTTTATAGCGTAAATTTAACGGAAACTCGAAATTTGCCTATATTTAGACGCCTTTGTCTTTAAAGTGATACTATATACTTAAAACCGTTAGCATAGTTGGACTGAATAGGGTTTAATGAACACCAGAAATTGGTAATTTGTTGATATTTCTAGCTTTCGACGACACTTGTAGCAGAATGTAGCTATCATTTCATTTCGGGAAGGTATAGCCTAGCACGCTTCATATGGCACGTTATGTAATAAAAAATGGTCTGGATTTTTTATTTTGGATTTTACCGAAAGAGACAGCTGCCAACGAAAGATTTTATTACGCCAAGTAATAGGTGTAGCACGGCTATGCGTTCCTTCAAAATACGAACACACGGTGCTGCGATGAGTCAAGTGAGGCGAGTGCGTGCACAGAATCTTCGCTGTCGCGTTTTGTATATAGATAAGAAAATAACCCGTGCTACAACTGAATTCTATCACAATCTCAGAACAAACAATCTTTGTTTTCTAATAAAGTCGTTAATTCAACCGACCGCGTAGCAGAGGGGCCAGCAATTGCACAAACCAAAAAGAATTTGTTGGTCACCCCCGGAAAATTTTTAGACCCACTCGTAAGACCTGGGAACTCGCTACACAACAATCCTAGGCTTCTATGATAGTCATTTAATGCTAAGGGAGCTAATGGAGAAAACCTCGGCCCCGAAAAGATATTTCAAATGACGGATTGTTGCTACAACCAGAGGCGGGTCCAAAAATTTCTGACGGGGGGCGGGCTGGCAAATGTTATGGAACGCAAAACTTGTAAGGTAGGGACCTAATCATTTTATCACCAAAAAAGTTTATGAGGGGAGAAAATTGCAAGGCAGAAACCTTACCATTTTATCACGCGAACTCAATCCCATTTCATTCCTGCTAAAAAATTTCAGCTTGGACGCATTGTACAACACTACACTGCAAAAAATAGTGAGTCAAATTGACTCTCTCCGAAATAGGCTTTTCTGGACTACACAAACTGAGTCAAATTCGACTCCGCCAGAGTCAAATTGAACTCAATGAACCGTACGTCGTGCCGAATAGTTTACTACTGTAGTGACCCGAAAATTAACAGGGGGAGACTGACATTTAATTGGCCTCTCCAGAGGAGGGTTCCCTATCTTTTATTTGGTTACGGACTGTTATGTCTTTTTAACCCCCGATCCTCCACCCTTCGTTACTCATGGTTACACTTAGGAATGTACTTTCAAAACTTAGGTATGCTTAAAGTTTCGAACTCAACTTTATTTGGGCCCGGAATTTATGCACTACAGTTAGGGACAATTTTATTTATAGACTCTAGGGTTTAGGGGCTCTATTCGCTTACGGACTCTTATTAGGGTACGGACTCGTATTTATTGGGACTCAAAATGGGGACCCCCTCTTATTACCACCCCCGCTTATTCGGGTCACTACAGTAAATATAACTCTCTCTGTTTTGAGATAACAATTGCTGGTTGCGGACCTGACTGAGATAGGCGCTACATACAGCTGAAAATACCGCTATTGAACTCAAAGCAACCTGTATTAAACAAGATCATCTTATATAATATGCTCTACTATGTCAAGCAGAATACACAGAATCAGCATTTTATATAAACAATAGACAAATATAACACATTTTGGGTTCGTTTTTCAATTGAAAATTAATTAAAAATGCTATGGATTTAAAGAAAATAAAATGGTGAATAAAATCAGCCTTGAAAACACGCCATTATATACTAAAAAAGATGTTTTGCTACGTTGGGTTAGAAAAAAGATATGGGTAGTGGTTCGGAATTTGTTTTGATTCCTCTTGCTACAGCGCCGTGGCAAATGGGGTGTGGTTCCTGTGTTTGGCAGATTCCGTTGTCTGTGCCAACGGATAATTTTTTGGGAATAAAAGAAATTTCATGGTATCAAAATTGTCTGCACTCTAAATGACCTGTTTGTGGTGTGTTTATGATGAATTTTGCGCAGCTTTATTGTGAGAAATGCATTTAATATTTGCAAATAAAACAAATTCGGTTTGGACGACACGAGACTCGAGTGTATGCGCCAAAAAACTGGTATAATTTTATTGGCTCGCTTGTGTATATTCTCATACGTAAACCTTCCTTGCAGTTTTTCATTTTTATATTCAATATGTTTCATGAATACTATTTTAAAATGTGAAATCTTCTATATTACTTCCAGATTCTCCCTGGTAACCTAAAATATATTACAGTATTAAGATCGTATACTGAAACACAAATCATCACACATAGGTGATCCAACGGACACGTAGATAAACTAAAAGGCCACATACCACCTATTCACCAAATTGAAAGATTTTGGCCCCTTTTAACATGTTGTGCTGCTGATAGCAAAAAACATTGTAGAGTAAATTTCACAAATCAACTGAAATCATCGATATAGCAACAATCTCTCAGAGGACTTCATAATGAAAATTAGAATAAAAATAGAATATTTTCAAATATATATTTGTGTATCTAAATTATATGTTACATATGTACATATCTTACATTTAATCATATATCTATGTATATATATATAATATATATACTATATACATTTACATATGTTTAATATATATATAATATTTTATGTAATCTGAAAAGCAGAGTTGTTTTGCCTCACATTTTGCGTGAAAACTGTTACTTTTAGCTTTTGCAAGTGGTTAGAATTTGTGTTTGCGATATTTATTGCGTGTTTATACATCACAAACGCGGCAAAGAAATGCGAAAATAAGGGTGTTGTTCGCATAAAAATATCGGCAACAGAAACAAACAACATATCGTAAGTTTTGATGATTGCAAAATTGCTAAGTGCAAGTGTGACTTTTTAGAAAAGGTTTGCTGCTGGAATTTTGTTTGATTATGTCGGATTCAAATCAATAGAAGACATAATGTGGCGGTAGTTGAAAGAAGGAGCGGGTGGACATTCAATCTCAATTTTTCGCTTACACCTTTGACTATGAGGTCAATCCTCAGCACGAACAGTGTCATTTTCAGAGCGGGTGGAGGCTTTAATTATTGCTGACCAGCAACCCAACCGTGTTGAAAGTTTTGCGATGCAAATTGTTCATCCGAAACTCAAAGTGTCTTATTTATAACAAATAGTTGAAAAACTTTACAGATTCGTCGCTGTAGCTCATTAATATGTTGCTGTGAATAAGTCATTTTCAATTTCAAGATGGCGCCCGAGTAGTTTACCTCCAGCCAAAAATGGAGTCGACCCATTTTGGATTTTAAGATATGGTTATGCTTACATATGGTTGGATACTTTGCAAATTATGCTACAGCTTACCCTAGAGACCGCCCAATCCGTTCAACGTTATTGTGACACAATACAAACCCTTGGCTGGGTTACTAAAACCCTACTTAAGTAAAACTTAGTATTTAAGCACGTGCTAAGAAATTACTTAACCATTTTGTTGTTTTAAAATCGTACTTAAGTGAATGCTTTAAGTCACTGACTATATATTTCAAATATTACAAAAGAACCGTTCAAGTAAACTAACCCAAATAGAATTGAAATTTGTTGTTACCGCAATGGCTCACATTTGGTGTTTTTGTTTTTGCTCAAAAATTTAAGTATTTACTTCAAGTCTGCGACTTAAGCAATTACGTGAAATAAGTAAATACTTAAGAAAGATTTCAGAAACACAGCATTGGTCAGGTAGTGTTAATTATGAGAAACTCACAGCAATATGTGCAAGCGAAGTAATGCCCAACTTACTGTGTACAATGGGTCATCCATACACACATTTGTAAAAAATGTCCCTCCCTTTTGGGTACCCACGTTGTCCGTACACACACTATTTATTCACTGCCTTAAATTTCAATATGTCATTGTCTGAACTTGTAGACAATTAATATAGTCTAGGAGTCAGCATTAGTTGGTCCTGACCACTTTGTAATCCCTCGGAAGCGACTGAGCAATTTACTCTGGCAAGTACACCTATGAAGCTGTCCCTTGCCTCAAGCTTGAATGTGTATTTTGATGGTGTTGCGAATAGAGATGGTTTAATATTTTTTTACATCTTCGTGTGTATTTAAGTGTCATCCTCTTGTAGCTGACTAGAAATGATAACCGCGTACGCATGTGACGCTGCTATCAGAATATATGCTGGCTTGTCGAAATTCGAAATATTCTGAAAAGTTTTCAATTACTATCTATAAACAGTGAGAAAACTAAACATATCAACATTCATTGCCTACGCATAAACCACCATTTTAGTTCAGTGGACGCCTGATCCGATCCGTAGCCGGTTCAGCTAGCTGGGTGGGGAGAACACCGTAAATTCTTGTGGGTTGATTTCGAGTTAATTCCACTCATTCTTATGCGGGATTCACGTTATAAATGGGGCGGTGCGGAACACGTTTTGTCCCATGTTGATTTGACATCAACAAAAATGTGATCTAAATGGCGGATATGACGACGAAATGTGGATACCGCGTGTTATTGGCTTACAAATCCCTTGATCTTAAATGATCATCGCATACAAATACGCATGTGTCACGTGATAAAGACTGGACATTTATGCATTTATGCGAATATCAATTTGACATTCTAAAATTCTTCCCAATATCACATGGTATGCAGGACAATGTAATTTGCGCACACTAATAAAATTGCACGATTACGAATGTTTAATTACCTGCTATTTTTGTGTTTGCAGTCCCTAAACATATTCCAAGTACAAGTAATTCAAATTTCAAATTTTAGTATCATATGACATTCTACAGAACATTCAGGCTAGTATACCACAACCTTGCATACATTTTCAAACGTTACATGATATTGACAGATAATATTCCAAATATCATACTATTGCAGTACAAACAGTGAATGTCTCATCGGCATAGCACACGATTCAACTGTTTTGAATTTGATAGCGGACGTGCAGACAAAAGGAAAACGTGTTCCATGTTGCCCCAGGTATAACTTGAACCCCACATTGGTTAATTAATAAACTTATCCGGAATTAACTCAACTCAGAGTGAGAACCAACTTAACTCATTTCTAGGAAACCCAGAATTGTCCTAGAAGTACTGAGCACCAGTGGTCCCCCTCTTGTAAACACGTCAGCATAAATTGTAAGTTATATACTTACATATTGCATGTGTAAATCACTTTGTCTCAACTAAAATATACTTATCAAGTAGGTTGATTATGAACCAAAATGAATTTTTGAAAACCAACGCTGCGAACAACGCCTTCTTTTGGCATCCCCTGTCTCTGTTGCTTTGGTCCTATATGTCACGTTTGTCACTGGTACCCAATAGCTCCAAAATCGTCTTGGGAAAACAAAACCAAAGACCAGCTTTGACCACAACAAGAAAGATATGATCGAAAATGAAAACAATTTCTGAAAATTGACTATTTTCGATACTCGACTCCCCTCGTGTGTTTACTGGTCTTATTGTTCCTCACGAGTCTGTTTAGGTTGACCACCTCATAAGTATTGAGGTTGTTGTGACCAGTATGATGTAAATAGAAAACAAACAGGGACGATAGCTATAAAGCAACGATACAGCTGGTTTTCATATATTAAAGCAATATAATTGGGTAACAGGAGTGTCCTTTTGACTCCGATAAAAAATTGATATCCGACTAGCACAATATTTTCTAATTTTTAAAAAATTCTGCCTTTTTTGTATATTAGTGTAATTTGATTAGGTTCGAATTTTGCTTTGTTCTTGGTTTTACGGGTCCCGCTCGAGCCAAATTTGTTGACCTCCAGTTGCACTTTTGCCCATATATTCTCAAATGCGTGTAGCACCTATTATAGCAATTGGTGACAGATCTTGTAGTTTCGAACCTTAGAATATTTAGGTTTGAAATTCAGCACCTTTTCTGCTTCAATTTACGCTACTTCTGATCAAATTTTGAAATCTGCAAGTGCAGGAGCGTTTAGTTTGAAACACACATTGGAGAATACGGCCATTGTCATAGGTGTAGTGTATGTATAGTAGTTTAAGATGCGATGCGTTGAGTATAGAAACAAAGTACTTAAACATTTTATAAACAATTCAAGTTTTCTACTATAGTGACCCGAATCAGAGGGAGGTAAAAAGGGGGTCCTCAGTTTGAGTCACAATCAATAGAAGTGTGTATTCCTAATTAGAGTCCGAAAGCGGATAGAGCCCCTAAACCCTTATTATAGTCCATAAATGCCAATTTTTCCCAATTATAGCGCGTAAATGACTCCAGGACCAAATAAAGTTGAGTTCGAAACTTTAAAGCGTGCTTAAGTTTTTAACCTGACATTTTCGCTCAAGCTATGGACACAAGACAAATAAACGTTTAATTCAACGGATAGTTGCAACATATATATACTGAATATATCAGTATCGAAGGGCGGCGGAGGGTGGGTTGTAACTAAATAAATAACAGTCCGTAACTGAATAACGGGGGCGAGGGTACCCTCTGCAGAAGCCAAATAAATATCAGTTCCTCCTCTTATTCGGGTCACTACAGTATTCGAATTATATAAATCCCGTGTATGCGTTACCTATCTGAGGTGTACCGCAACACACCACTTCGAAAACACAGCAGCTTAAAAAAATCAGGTACACTTGCATATCTAAAAACCATCATCTGCTATTGTGTACAAACAAACATAATAGTCAACAGTTGTCCTAAATGCACTTTAAATGCTTAAGCGTCTGGTCAAGTGCACGCAACCAATCTTAAAGGAAACATTTGATCATATGTCTGCTTCAGCAGGAGCATAGCAAATCGCTATCCAGTTTCAGTGAACCGTAAAATCTTTCAAAATATTGTATTTATGCTGCTCTGGCCGAAGGGATGAATTTAAATATGACAAAGCTATGGCCGCAGGTTCCATAAAATTGCAGACGCCATTTTAAATATCTACTAGGCGTAAATGTTTTAGGGAATATCTGTCTTATATATAGGTGCATTGGAATATATGTTTCAGCCAGCGAAAATCGGCCTCCACTACCAATTTACGGGAAGCATAAAGCGTATTGTCAGATCTTGATCCCAGCGGTGGTATAGAATTTTGTGGTGCAGAAGGCTGTGCGCTCAGTCGGAGTACAGAAACAAATATTAATTTTTCGAAACTAAGCATGCAGAAATTTTACTTGAAGCTAAACTGTGATTGGCGTATTTAGCGTATCACACAGTTTTGTTTTTCGGTAACATGAGTGGGCCCAACGTGTTAGCAAAGTGCATCATGTTAACTATAAGGCCCTGTCCATCCGGAAGTATTATACAGTCGGCAGTTGCTCGAGTTCGCTTGTTTCAAAATCTATCAAATGGCAGGGTGAAACAAACGGAATTCGGGTTCCGGTTGGAAAATTGTTCGGTTTACAGTAATAAATCAGGTTTCATTTTACCGGAATTCTCCGGTATTTTCGGTATTGAAAATTTTTCTCGTTAGAAAATTAATACAAAAATTGACACATAATCCTAAATTTATTTTTGTATAAATTTGTTGATCATGTATTGATAAAATGTTTAATTTGTGACACACTCAAAATTATTTAATAAGCTTCCAAACACGATTTCGATTGGAAAATGCGGTCTTAAACATGAAGGTTTGCCAACAAGCCTTGTTAAATTTGTCATCTAAAGATTTGGTACGACTCTGCGCTAACAGAGGTATACCACTTGCTTTTGTATGAATTTCATGTGGAGCTTAAATTTCAGGTCTATCCGAATGTTCGGACTATTCAAGGGTTTTTAATGACTTGCAAGCCAGGTTGAACATTTTCTAGGGGAGACCAAAATTGCCCCCTCCCTTGGCTGCGGATCCGATTCAGGACAAAAACTAGAATGCGCATCGTCATTTAACTAAAGATTCTCTGAAATTCACTAATGAAGGCAAATTTCACTTCTAATAAAAATAAGGATCTACAAAACACTAAAATTAAATAAATCTGTTACTTCGCATTGCTAAAACAGTTTTCATATTAAAAGCTAAAATAGCTTTTAAATACAGTTTTTCGGTAACAAATATCTTTTGTTTTCCGGTTACGGTTCCGATATATTTAAAAATTTCAATTCGCGTATTGTATACATCCAGTTGCACTCTGCTAACTTGCAATAGTTGGTAGATGCAGTTAAGAATACCGTTCTTTAGTTTTGTATGAGAAAATGAGTTAGCTAGGAGTAGTTTGAAAGTTTCCTAATACTAATATAGAAAATTATGTAACGAAGTAAACATGAACGGAAAGTGGGAACTTGGCTGTTATTTGCTTGATCTGAAACCCGATGTGAATATTGCTAACATGTTTCTTGGATGCCTAAGAAGGTGCGTTTTGCAGTTTTTATAATAGCTAAATTCGGGATGTGCCGATGGCAAAATTTGTGCCGATACCGATGCTGATTCGTATCTTGAAACATACGTACGCAAGAGATAACAGTTTTCCTAACCAGACACACTGATATGCGCTCAGAAATGAAACTGATAGCATTCCAACTGACTGTTTTGTGCAGAAAGTGTCTGCAAGGAAAGCAATATTTTTGCAGTGCCGATGCGGATACTCACGAAAGTGCCTAATATTACCGATGCCGATTAATTGGCACAACCCTGAGAAGTTTGTGATAGTTGGTTAAGCCAGTGTAAGGTTGTGAGGTCTTACCTTATGACTAAGCAGCTGAAAAAGCGGGCTTCTCGAGCGTGCAGCGAAGCCCTCTTCTCAACCTGCTTCTATCGTCGACTATATGTTGACCGTATGCTGCCGGCAAGCCTACTATACAATGTGCATTGCATATATTGCATATGCACTAGGGCAAGCATGTCGCACATGCTTACACGAACCAGTGACTTTTGGCTAACCGGGCCAACGCTCGTACCAACTGAGCTATCGTGGAATTCCTTCAACTACTTCTGCTAACTAGTATATGTGGTGTTTTACCAGTACTGTACAATGTGTATTACGTGTTGACTTTTTATGTGTTGTGTGGCATTCATTCGGGTATTCCATTGTGCAATACCCGCTAGCCAGGAGTGTCGAATTAGCAAGGTATTCGGTGTGTGTCCGTAATACAATGGGGCTTGTGGGAACCTCAACACTCTGATATAGACGCGGCCGGTTGCAACAGTTTACTAAACAACAAGGATAAGTATTATGCTGGAAAATATTAACGCAGTGATTAAACTTTTGCTGATATTTAAATTATCAATTTTTCCTTATACACTCCAAATTCCGATGCTAATACTAAATAACTCCAGTCAACAACTCCAGAAATACTCCAATAATAACTCCAATTCTCCTTAGCCCTTAACTCTAAATAACACCAGTTTACTCCACAACTCCGGTTACGTTAATTCCCCGGAACGTGTCCGCAGCATACGTTGCCTACCGCAACCTGCACGACACCCCACGTAACACAACTGTAAGCCGAAGATGTTCAACCAAAGTCTAAACTCATTTAATACTTTCGCAAATATACACTAAATCTAAAATTTGCACAGCACAAGCAAGGTGAATGAGCTTTTTACACAGTTGAGAACCAGGTAATGTGTTCATTAATATTGGTACCGACGGTCTCATATAATCCGCTTAAGTTCATTTTCATATGTGTGGAACGTCTGTTATAATAAAGTTGGTGATAGTTTTGAGAGGATTTTCAATCGTTGCGCCTGTGCCACCCTTTTTAAGTGATAAATAAAGTAAAAAACAAAGTTTGGCGGCGATTTATTAGTTTAATTCTTTGACTTAAACGGCAATTCTGAGCAGATAAAAAATATTCAAAACTTTTGTTACAAAAATCTTGTTTTATATTTGCTAACGGTTAAAAATTGTCCGAAACCAAAACGCCTTGGTCTCGGTAGGTTGGGTCGCGGTCTCTCTTTTTCAACCGAGGCTGTGTATTCCTGGGTGATACGACCTTACAATCAGCTGCTGTGTTTCTGTGCATATATGTGCACCATGTACCATGTGTCGAACCCCAACATACGTGTTTTTATGTCTGTAAGTGTGTTTGTTCCTCTGCGTATTCTGATTATGGCTTCTGCATATGTGCTCTTTGTGGCTTTACTTATTGTGCATTAGGTTTTCACCGATGCACCACCTCAGCATGAGCTGGTAGCGGTGTCATCCACATGCGTGAGCCTGTCACAACATTAGGCACAAAAAGAGAACAATTTTACTTTTTCAAAATTAACTCTATCTGGTTTTGTATGAGAATGCTTAGTCTTGTACTTGCTCAAATGCAAAAAATATAAGCGTTACGTACCGTTATTGCCGTTTGTTTCAGTAAATAGCTCGCACCGTGGGTTGTGATTGCGAAGACTCACATGTGACATGGACGTTTCTTTTCCAAAACTGGCATGCGCGAACCTTATAAATTAACATTGTGAACAATTCCTTCGTATTAGCTTCATTGTTGGCTTGCAGCTTAACTGTTTTAGGGCTGGTATTGACGACAACGAAGAAGTTAATATCAGGGTGGAGCCAGAAGTTCTCAAGTTGACTACATCGTGTAATGGCAGACAATTGAATTCTAGTATTGGTCGAACATCTGGAATAACATTGAAACCAGATACGATAGGCGAATTATCATGGGCTGATGCAACGACTATTCAGTGTCGGGTTACTGTGGAAACTCTTGTAACTGATATAGGTAACTGGTTGAAATCCACTGCAATAGATAATGTTTTTGCATCTAATTAAGCAATTATTTTGTTTTAAATCTACAATAGCAACGATTAGAAAGACGTTTTGGTCAGGGTGGAGGCAAAAAAGGTCCGGATTCGGATTCGGCAAAAATTTGTGAATCAGATTCGGATTCGGTTGTGAAAAAGCCGAATCCTAAAGTCGAATCCAACAATTTCGGCAATATGTTTTTCAGTTATAAACAATAAAAATTTTAAATAACATGTTATATTACTAATAAAAATTTTTTGTTTCAGGTCACAAATCTCTAAACTGAGGTGGAGCACGAAATATATAACGTTTAAAATTTATGCGGCTTGCATTGCGTTGATATTTGCAACATGCAAGGTTCGGACTCGGATTCGGCAAATTAGCGATTGATTTGGATTCGGATTCGGTCAAGTCGTGAATTCGGCGCCACTTTATGTTGAGAGTTATTTTGCTTGATGCGGCAATCAATTGCCTAAATAGATGGTTAAATCATTGGTTACTATTTCGATATACGTTTGTTTTAGTCATCACGTAAAGCATTATTCACACATTAACGCGTGCAACTTTTTTTTGCAACGAGAGTTTGCAGTTCAATCTTGCGCTCGTATATTGTTTCCACATATTTTCGATTTCAGCAGAACTAGCAGCTCCTGGAAGCAAAAATTTTCAAGTAGGACTGGTGTTTGTTTTGTAAAAATTTAAATTGTAACAGAATATAACGCTCCGGCAAATTGCTTAAATGTGAATCTGTTATAGATGATGGAACGCCCGAAGATCTCATTAGTCAAATTCGCGGTGATATCAATTTGTCTTCGTTTCGCGATCAACTTTCAACTGCCGGTTTTCGTGTCTGTTGTGCTCAGTGCCTTCACACGCTCAGCGAAGACACGGAGCCAAAGTAAATATGTTTATTAGGCTTGTTTAACTGGTTTTTAGCTGTTTCACGTGAATACAAAATCTGATATGAAATGTTCAGTAACTACCGGGTATTTTCATGTTTATTTGATTACTTTTAGATGTTAGTGTTGCAAATTTTGCAAGTAATTGTAATTTTATTGATAGGCTATGTACCTACACTTCTGAAGTTTTATGAATGGTTCGCTATAAAAATCAGTTTGTCACGGAAAACATTAAAAGGTCGGATTAACACGTGTCAAATTTAAAAATTGTCGTCCATTAACCCTAGCGTAACGCAAAAATTGCGTTAACCCTACCCTAACGCGTTTTACAAAATGCTCTGTGACACGTATTAGGATAGGGCTGTTGTGACATGTGCAAGGGTAGGGTTAACGCAACTTTTGCGTTAGGGTAGGGTTAACACATGACAATTTAGGAAATGGACACGTGTTAACCCTATCTTATAATGGTTTCGGTGGCGAAATGAAATTTTTTGTTGTGAACGATGTGTTAATGTGTAACTTCTAAGTCAAGGGTAGGGTTAACGCAACTTTTGCGTTAGGGTAGGGTTAACGCAACTTTTGCGTTAGGGTAGGGTTAACGCATGACAATTTAGAAAATAGACACGTGTTAACCCTACCTTATAATGCTTTCGGTGGCGAAATGAAATTTTTTGTTGTGAACGATGTGTTAATGTGCAAATTCTAAGTCAAGGACATTGTGAATTATTGTTTTAGTATATGCATTTCAATTTGATTCTGTTAGACTTTGCTTTAAGTAAAATTCACTTCCACACACTGCCTGGAAATAACTGGGAAGAAGCCGCTGACAACTGGTTTTGTCATCCGAAAACTTCACAGTCACGTGACATATTGAATTCTCTGCGGACAATGAATCCAAAACCGGATATTGCATTCCTGAACGATTCCTATACAATTGTGAACAAAAGTATTTTGGATTCAAACTCGTATCAATTGAGCGAAACCAATAGCGGCAGATCTAGTGTTGTGTCCTGTTCCAGATGTTTAGCGGAACTTGGATGTTTGTGCTCAAAAGGTAAAGATGAAATTTTCTTTGTCTCATGTATTTAAAATTTACTGGTTTTATTGTATGTTGCACCTATCTCCAGTCAGTAACAGGATTTTAAACAAGCAAACTATGTAGCTTTCCGATCCTAAATTCTGGCCTACACGCAGGAGTATGCAAGCAATGTGTTAAATGGATAAGCTCACCGCCCTATGCTCAATTGTTAGAAACTTAGACGACAGGTAGATTTATAAACGAGTTGGTGCGTTTTTGACAAACACTAAAAAGACTATATATTTGATTTTAGGAGCACCGGTTGCGAGCGCTTTTCAACTATATCACGTCTGTGTACATTTATTACCTCTGCCAGGTGCCGAACAATTATCAACTTCAGCATTTTCAGATTATTTGTGCCGAAGGTATGTAAAGCATAGTTGAGATAAAACTATATTATAGTACATTATATAGGGTAGGATTTTTCGAAAACTATATAGTATATTATATAGGGTAGAATTTTTCGTAACTGAAATGGTTTAGCTGGCGCTGGAAATGAATTGTTCGTGAATTTTGAACTTTTGGTTTACTACAGCGGTTGTAATATATTTTGTTGTGTACCTATATATGTGTGTAATTTTGATATGGGTTTTCCTTTTCTGGAACTGTTTTATGAAGTCTGATCCTTGTCCGATTGTAATATTTCTATTTGCAAAGCAACTTTGTTTGCGCAGTGCTGTATTCTTACTTGCGTGGTATTTTCTTTAGATTTATAGACCATGATCGCTATTACGCGTGGTTGCTGCTTTCACATCGAATATCAGATACTTCTGTCAAATTTGCAATAAAATCTCTTTCGGAGACGCCTCGGTTGTTGGTAAGTATGTTATATGGCGAAGCTATATGATTTACTCATGTACAAAACTTCGTTACGTGCAAATGTTATAGTTCCGGTATAAAAAATGCAATATTTCTCGATGGATTTTTGATTAGATAAAAGTTTCAGAACTCAGTCCATTAATACAGTATGAGATGCCAAGCAGTCTTTGACCTAATAATCTATTCTATGGCAGGTTTGGCTACTGGACTCATATTCGTATTTCGTTCGAGGGCAAATGATGCCATGCGGTGGTTGCCAGCCGTCAAAACCACACCATGAGCTTATTAGCGAAGAAGTAAACAATCTTAAAATGGACGCCAATCACGGAGTTGATATTTCGGAACGATTTGTGGATAATGACCAGCGATCAACTCTAGACGAATCAGTCTCGGACCCGCTAGCCAACGCTCCTTCACAGCCGTTTCCTGTTATCAAAGTGTTGTTCAAAATTTTTGACGAGACATCTGCAAATAGGTTTGTTTGGTTTAGCGAATTAGCGACAGCATTCTGGTTGAGTTAAGCCAGGAAGAAGGTTTAGGGATCAAACACCTCCTTTTGGAATTTCGTTCAAGGGTTTTTTTCCGTTTGCCCAAAACATGGTGGTTTTATTTTCTATTTTTCATATAAAAATATTAAGCTGCCCCGTTTTCCAACATAAATATAGAGCTGTACCATTTTCTCATTTACACTAAACTGGGCGGTCGCATTTCTCCTTTTCCTCGTAAAAATATAAAGCTGTTTGATTATTCGAAAAACAGCTGTTTCGTTTTTCTCAGTGTATATATAAAGCTGTGGCACTTTCTCAGCCAAAAAATTCATAAATAATGCCCTACCTCATTTGGACAATTCTCAACAACTGACCTGCAACAGCTTACAAAAGAATTCAAAATTTGATGATAGAACACAACACTTGAGCGAATGCCCGCGAGCCGCAGCGACTGAATCCTGATTATTTGGATAGTGTAAGGCCTAACGCGACATCGAAACGATTTCCGATGTTAACGCCACCTGTTCTATCTGACTCGCCATAAAAAATTTGTCTAATGGCCAAATATTTAGCCTCCCAGTTCGAACCGCGTGGATTCCACCCTGTACATAGCTGAAATCAGGATTATCTGGACAACCAAGGGCTTCAATCTACCAGAAAACAACTTTCGTGCTAAATGCCACTTATTCTACGTTACTCCCCACAGACCACGGCCAGAATGTTTATCCTCCGAGGTTGAACTCTCTGTTATCTTATCTACCATTGTATACAACTGCAAGTAGAATTATCCTAATGGGGAAGAGTCTTAAACTACCTAAAATGACCACTGCAGACGAAGCCACCTACCCTATGCTACTCTCCATAAGAATTATCCTGAAACTAAATGTTTAGTTTCCGAGGCCGAATCATCAAACCATTTGGTCTTCAACCCTGTACATAAATACATACATGGATATTTATCCGCCTGCATTCAGATTTTTAAGTATACTTGATGGGATCAGATTGTGTCTGCGCCCGTGGCGACTGATTTAGCGATACAAAGTTAGTCGCTGTGAAATAGTTGTTAAGTAGGCTATCAGTAGCTCAAAATAATTTCTCAAAAGGATTGTTTATAACAATGCATTTGGACGGCGCAATGGACAATTTTTGCACATGGAGTACTCGAACGCCAAAACAGCGTTATGGTCACAAAACAGATGTGCCTATTTCTCGTAAATTTCCGTAGCTAACATTGAGTTAAAAACAACCTAAAACTGAAGTGGAAAATTTTAGTAATACATTATTTTTATGTTTGTTTTGTAGCATTGTATTTATTTCTAAATATATACATAGTTTCAGTGATCCACGCGCAAACGGATTTGACTATAGCGTTACCTCAATTCAGTTACCAGATAAAGCATGTGATGAGCTGTCGGAAATTTTGCTGAAAAGCACACAGTCGTTGCCTGTGCCAATACGGAGCTTAGGGGCTTTTCATGTAAGTTTTCACAAATGCTATTTTTAAAAGTATAAATGTTTATATCACTGCGGATCCAACTGTAGTGTATTTCAAGGCGAAGGTGCAAAAATGCGTCTGCGTTGAGGCTTGCATTATTTAGGTGAATATTGCTTTGCGTGATGGAATTGGCATCCGTATGGTAATGATGATCTGAAATAAAGACTTTTCAGTTGTAGCTGTTTAAATGAGTCATATATCTGATACTGTATGACGTGTTTTGTGATAAAATTGACAGAGTTGTTGAGCACTGTGCTGAAATAATGATGCGCGGACTGGTCGTTCAAATATCAAAGTTATTACTGATTTCCGTTATTTATTGCTTTTAGGTTGGCTATTTGAAGCTTGCTGATAAGTGTTAATGCTACATTTTCCAAAAGGATTCTGTAATTAAATGTTGTTGTCACAAAGGTTTCTCTAATCAATTAAATGTTAGCTTGAAAATTAAAAAATCGGGCTGCTGGTGCTTTTAGGAGCATACAAGTAGCTAAGTAACAATGTAAATGTGGTGATATGGTTTTGATGTCACTGGGCGACGTCTGGTGCTGCCCAGCCGGACAACTTCACACAACAGGCATAGCGTCACCCTAAACCTCAGCAGATTGATAGTATAAAATTAAGCTTAAGCAAAAAGTAGTCAAAAACCTATGCCCACTTTATTGCAGTATTGCATAAAACTGGAAGCGCCTAAAGTAACACCGGCCGAAAGTTTTGATGAAATATGGCGGTGTTATAATGTTAGCTTGATTTGTATTTGTAATTTGTTAGATTGCGATTTGATTTCTGCATGCTGTATACGCACATACTCCGTTGTGAAATTACATATACTGGTTCTTATAAGCGAATCATAGTTAAAAATTTAGAGCTCGTTTACCTAGTTGTATTAATATATTTAGTGAATGCATGTAGCCACTTGTGTAAATAAATTCGGTCCGTAAACAGTGAAAGTGCATTTACTATAGATTAGGGCAACAGGGAGACAGATTTTGGGGCACTCTGGTTTCGGTTAATTCGACGACCACGACAGAAGGTATAAATTACTAGTTTTTAAACTTCCAAAAGCAGATTCTAACAAGCTTTCGGTAAGGATTTATTGCTGTAGTTAATATTAATGTGTTACTGGAAGATTGTCCGAAATCATGCGGTGTTAACGATTTTAGTATTGTCGCATTTTTGATGTCTAGAATATGGTACATGTAATAACGTAAACTTATAAGACAAAGTGGAGACAATAGGGACTTCACTTCTCTGAAATTTACTACGATTTGGAGTTAGCTCATTTTCCTCGATTCTGTAAAGGTAACGCAAAGTTCTCATTGTTGCTCTTGTTGTGTCTCTGCCTCTGAAAAAACTCGTGCTCACATGGAATAGGAATATCAGCCAAAAATACAGCAGCAATACATTACATTAATATAGGTGGTTGTGGCATGTGGATTATTCCAACATCCGCGGTACAAATGCATGTGATCACCAAGGGCTTGTAATTTTTTTATTTTTTTAATTTTTTCCAAAATTAATTTAAAAACGTACATTTCCATGCTTATATATTTTAACACTAATATAAGTTTCACTTGCATCTGAAGCGAATTAAACGTGAATGTGCCTGAGTTTAGCATATATTTCCGTGTCAATAATGGTACTGGAAGATTTGCTTATACTTCCAAGAAGTGATCAATGATTTTTTGCTGATATAGGTAACGATTGCTTTTGTATTTGGTATTATTTGTATTTATGTTTGCCGGTGTGTCAGGGTGCAACAGGATGTTAAAAACGAAGCCGGAGATTAACATGTCGGAATTGGATGTGAAAAAAATTAGGTAACAAGGTGTTCAATATGATAGTTTTAACAATAATCCAGTAATGTCAAACTTTAATCGAACGTATTTGTTAGATTGCACAAATGCAAAAATGCAAAAAATTTCACTTGCAAAATTATCAGCACCTTTGCCAAAAATTCTGCTGGACCTTGAGATCGATTGACCACCGAAGAAGACCTTCGGGTGCAACCATGCTATGTTTGTATGTGCAACTTTTATTACTACGTTGTATGAAAAGATAATATACTTAGCATTTCCTATAGGTTTTAAGCTACTGAATGTAATGAGATATTTTAATAGATATCTTTCAAGCAGGGTTGATTTTTTCCGCAATATTGAATCGACCGAAAAAAACGGTTTTTCCCGTTTTTTTCGGAGAAAAACGGAAAAAGAACTGAAAACTTGAAAATCGAGTACTAATGCTTCCGCAAGCCCAAAAACGTGGGTGAATGATTCGTCTTTTAAAAAAATCACTTTCGAAGGATTAAATTACTGTTTTATTAAATATCAACTTTTGACGTGATGGTAAGCTTACTGCAGCTGCACATACTACAGAGCTGTATATACCTGAAAAGGTGCATGTGTCCGATAAGGTGGGCATAACCTTGCAGGGTTGAGTCCGGCAAAAAATCAGTAAGCAGGATTTGTAGTTTTATTGATATATAAAAAAATGAAATTAATTAGAAGTTAGGTTACGAACTTAATGCTGCATATATGTGCAATAAATGTTGCATCAAAGAGAAACAGAAAAATCTCAGATATATAGAAATCATTTTAAGACGAAAGAAATATATACAAGCAAGGGCCCATGTTATTTTAAGGGGCGTCCAGGATTCTGGTGGGTCTATAAAAGAGTGGGTTTAGATTCTAGTTCACATTCTTTTGCTTAGGCTTAGGAACATATTTTTGCAACGCTTAGGCTTACGCTTGGGAATATGCTTAATCTACTGTTACGCCCCTGAAAGTAACATTGACCGTAGCAAGGATGCAACGGAAATTCCGGTTTGATTACGGAACCATTTGTATAACATACTTTTTAGTACCGTAGGACTGCTGGTGTGAAAGGAGACACAACTCTAACTCTCCTCACCCGGTGTCCGGCTCTGATCAGCCACCGTAGCTTTAGTAAGATTCCGTTGAATACCTGTAAACATGTTTCCTTGGCCTTTTCAGAAGTTTAAGCGAGGGCATGTATTCACATATTCTTCCTACTGGCGGATCCAAAGAGGGAACCAAGGTATTGTATTTAAAGGTTTAGCACTAACATGGCGTATGGAATCTGGCTTGTTTCACTCACGAACGCTTCCCCAATACCTCGTGGCGGCCCACCTCAGATTTTCCTGCATTCGCCACTGATTCCTCCCCAGTAAATCAGCCTTCGCGGCCGCAGAAGCGTGAACAAAGCCAATTCCTCACGGTTTCCGCGTTGCTTTGTGATTTGCGACTGATTTACTGAGAGTATAACACAAAGTTTTTTCCGCACCCTCGGAAAAAACGGATAAAACCGTTTCCTTCCGAGAGTTTTTCCGGTGCACAACCCTGCTTGCAAGGTTTAAGTTTGTTACCAGGAGGTGCTTATAGTCCTGAGTTTACTCAAAACATGTTACATACTTTGAAAAAGTGGGGTCAAAAACGACCGTTCTCAGAAAATCTTTTTAAAACTGGCCTAGAAACAAGCAAACTTATTTAGAACTTCTCTGATTCACTAGTCTTGCGGGATTTACGTTATAACCTTGGCAGTCGGGGCATGGTTTGTCCGACGTCAACATTAAAATTCGGGCACGTATATTGGGTCAACAGACAAAACTCCAATGTCATATGACATAAATTTATAAACCGCCGCTCTGAAGTGATCAACGTGTATAAGAGTCGGTATGTCACGTGATACTGTAGGACATTTATGCTAATATCATATGATATTCCGAAATTTCAACGAATATGATGATATTCAGGGGGACAGTGTAATCTTTGGGTATTATAAATGAATGAAAAATTGGACGGCAGAGGCACAGGTGCGTTTTAAATACCAAGTACACGCCTGCGAGCCCGAAATTTAACGTTGACGTCGAATCAACATGGGACAAACCATGTCCCGACTGCCCCGGTTATAACGTGAATCCCGCATCAGCGTAGAGGAGTTGTCTGTTATTTTCTCAATTGAACTCCAGCTGAATTTGTGTGCTACTGTTGTGTCGTGATTTATGAGGTGATAAATTCTACAGTACTTACCTTTTTGACTGAATATTTATATGAACTGTAATAAAACGTGTTGGTTGTCATGTTCAAGAGCTTTGGGCAAAATTTCAGTATGTTTTAAGACTGACATTGTGCAGAGGAATTCATGTTGTCCAAAAAATCAGGCTTTAGTGTTATTGTAACGGCTGCGACCAACGAATATCTCTGCAGACATTTGCCCGAAACAAACCTGTCCCGTTTTCCCAGCGAAAATTTGCAGCTGTCCCATTTTTCCATTTTCCTCAGCGAAAAATTGCAGCTCTCATTTTTCGATTTGCCCGAAACAGGCCTGTCCCATTGTCCCGTTTTCCCAGCGAAGATTTCCAACTGTTCCATTTTCCAATTTGCTCGAAACAAACCTGTCCTGCTTTATCAGCAAAAAATTTCAGCTGTAAGGTTTTCTCATTCCTTGCGAAAATTTGCAGCTATCCCGTTTCGACATTTGACCGAAATAAACATGTAGAGTTTTCCCAGCGAAAATATTGAGCAGTCTCGTTTTCCCATTTGCGCGAAACAAACCTGTCCCGTTTTCCCGTTTATAGCAAAAAATTTCAGCTGTCCCGTTTTTCCATTTGTCCGAATCAGACCTGTCCCATTGTCCCGTTTTCCTTGCGAAAATTTGCAGCTGTCCTGTTTTCCCATTTGCCCGAAACACCCTGTTCCGTTTTCCCATTTTCCCAGCGAAAAATTGCAGCTGTTCTTTTTCCAATTTGCGCGAAACAGACCTGTCCCATTGTCCCGTTCTCCCAGCGAAAATTTGCAGCTACCCGTTTTTCCATTTGTCCGAAACTGACTTGTCCCATTTCACAGCGAAAATTTACAGCTGCCCTTCTCACATTTGCCCGAATCACACCTGTCCCGTTTTCCCAGCAAAAATTTACAGCTGTCCCGTTATCCCATATTCCTGAAACAGACCTGTTCCACTGACTCGTTTTCCAGCGAAAATTTGCAGCTGTCCCGTTTTCCATTTGCCCGAAACAGACCTGTCTCATTGTCCCGTTTTCCCACCGAAAATTTGCAGCTGACCCGTTTTCCCATTGGTCCGAAACAGGCCGGTCCCATTGGCCCGTTTTTCCAGCGAAAATTTGCAGCTGTCCCATTAGCCCATTTGCCCGGAACAAACCTGTCCCGTTTTCCTGTTTTCCTAGCGAAAAATTGCAGCTGTCCAGTTTACCATTTGCCCGAAACAGACCTGTCTCATTGTCCCATTTTTCCAGTGAAAATTTGCAGCTATCCCGTTTTCCCATTTTCTCGAAACAAACCTGTCCCATTGTCACATTTTTAAAGCGAAAATTTGCAGCTGTCCGTTTTTCTTTGCCCCAAACAAACCTGTCCCGTTTTCCCAGGGAAAATTTGCAACGATCCCGTTATCACATTTGCCCGAAACAAACCTGTCTCGTTTTCCCATTATCCCAGCGAAACATTGCAGCTGTCCCGTTTCCCCATTTACCCAAAACTGGCCGGCCCTATTGTCCCGTTTTCCCAGCAAAAATTTGCAACTGTCTCGCTTTTCCATTTGCCCGAAACGAATCTTTCCCGTTTTCCCAGCGAAAATTTGCAGCTACCCGTTTTCACATTTGCCCAAAACAAACCTGTCCCGTTTTTCCAGCAAAAATTCACAACTGTCCCGTTAATATCCCATTTTCACGAAATAGGCATGTCCCATTGGCTCGTTTTCCAGCGAAAATTTGCAGCTGTCCCGTTTGCCCATTTACCCGAAACAAACATGTTCCGTTTTCCCAGCGAAAAATTGCAGCTGTTCCGTTTTCCATTCGCCCGAAACAGACCTGTCTCATTGTCCCGTTTACCACCGAAAATTTGCAGCTGTCCCGTTTTCCCACCGAAAATTTGCAGCTGTCCCGTTTTCCCATTTGTCCGAAACAGACCAGTCCCATTGACCCGTTTTTCCAACGAAAATTTGCAGCTGTCTCGTTTGCCCATTTGCCCGGAACAAACATGTCCCGTTTTCCTGTTTTCCTAGCGAAAAATTGTAGCTGTCCCGTTTACCATTTGCCCGAAACAGACCTGTCTCATTGTCCCATTTTTCCAGTGAAATTTGCGGCTATCCCGTTTTCCCATTTGCCCGAAACAGGCCTGTCCCTTTGTCACATTTTTAAAGCGAAAATTTGCAGCTGTCCCGCTTTCCCGTTTTCCCCAGCGACAAACTGCAGCTGTCCCGTTTTTCCATTTGCCCGATGCAAACGCCGGTATATTTGAAAACGGTATTGAATAATGTTCATTCGCCCGATCCAATAATAAGGCTCTTACTAGAGGATCTTCTGACAATAGAGAAGCAAGCACAGAACCAGCACTTCATTCACCAACTAAAACATTTCTGAATACGGGCATAGGCGTCAAAAGAAACAGGGAGCGAAATTGAATTTTCGCCGGAACATAAACCGGAATTTAGATATGTCGATACCAAAATTTTTGCCGATTCCGATGTCGATTTTTATTTATAAGTATGCCGATGCCAATACCGATGACGATCCCATTTCAATGCGCAAAGGATACATTACGTCAATATAAATGCGAAGCCGAAGGCCGAAACATGGGACGTGCCGATCAATCGGTATCGGCATCGGTAATAGAGGGCACTTTTCGTGACCATAAGGCATCCGTACTGTAAAAAATTGCTGATTCTTTGCCGATATTTTTTGCATATAAAACAGACAGTAGAAATTCCCGGTTCTGACATTTTTCACCTTCCGGCTACAATCAACTTTTACAGGGATTACATTTTGGTCGGAGATAATTAAGCGTTTTACTAAATATAACGATAAAAATAAAATATATTTCAGTGGACAATCATCGAAAATAAACAACCGAAGGTAGATTTCGCTTCTGTGGATAACGAAAATCCAAAATACAGCACATTAAGCAAATATTTAACATCAACTAAGGTTATTTCACAAATAGTATAGCAAAAAAGAATTTAAAATGGATTTTTCGGTGGCAGATATTTTTAACTTTCCGGTTCCGTTATTTTTCAAATTCCGGTTGAGGTAAATTGTTATTTCGGTTGCACCCTGATATATAGCCAACAGCACTCGCTACTATAGGCACTAAATAGAACATGAAGCAACTAGCATCGATCAATTAGTGTGAAAAACTTGTTCTAGTTTATGGTACAAACGAATTCCGTTTGAACCTTGATATAAATATGTAATATACGTACCATATCTTATCATTAATCCATGGCAAACATTTTCTAGCGGAACCGTTTGAAATGACCAGTCCATGCTACTTCGTTGCAAAAAGGAGTCTGAGGATTAAGAAAAAGAGGTTTTGTTCTGTAAAAAACTTCGTAGGTGGAATCTTGTGTTTCTATCTGAAAAGATAGATAAACGTAAACGCCAAAAAAGAGTTTTGACTTAACGACGGCTATTAACGTCAAAATTATTAATTTTCAGTGGACGATAACTCTCGAGAGTTTGGTTTTCAATTGACAAATGTCCTTAGCAAAATGATTTGTCGACGGCGGCCATCGTCGAAGGAGATTCTCGTTTCACCTAAAAACCTTGACCGCAGTGTTTATATATTTTTAACAAAGTCTTAAAACTAACTTATGCATTATATTTTTGGTTTAAGCTTCTATGATAAGGATATTTAAGTGTGAAGCGTAAGCCTACTTTATTTCAGTTCCGCTGGAAATCTGGGCGCCTCTAAAAGTGGTTTATTACCAAGTGTTACTATCCCTTATACTTCTACTACAAAAAATTCTCCCCACTCACGCCCCCTCCTTGAGAGACCCCACCCCCCCCCCCCCCCCCCCCCCGACCCCCCCCCCCCCCCCCCCCCCCCCCCCCCCCCCCCACCACCCCCCCAACCCCCCACATTAAGTTCTTACAATTTCTCAGCATTCTCAAGGGCCACACAAGATAGTTGTGAGAGAAAGCAAAAGATTCGGGCGGCGACTGCATCTAGGAAGCTACCCCTTTACTGACCTCCACTCCAATTGTTACTTCAATTCCAGAACACACTCTTCCCGCTGCTTAATAGTCAAATTAAAAGGTCTAAATCCCGGTTCCTTCGAATACTGATTCATCCATGTGAACTAAATTTTTAGGCATGATTTTAATGAATTATTTGCAGCTGCAAGATTTTCGAAAAGATTTTGGACTGAACTGGCAAGTGCAAGTTGCAGCTGCAAGTTGTCGCAACCAAACATTGCACGTGTAAATAGGGCTTTACAGCGTAGTACCCCCAGGCTCAATTCTCAGGAGTATGTTTAGGAAAACGCTTGCATGAACTGTTCCTTCACCCAAGCTTAAGAATTAACAGCCTAAGGTAATTTAAGGACCGCAAGCAGGATGGGGCCCAAGCTCCACGCACTACGCAACACTGATAGCCAATTCACAAATTGAGAACAACAACAACAACAACAACAACAACAATAAATGTAATAACCTTCGCGTATTCCCAAAAAATAACAAAGGTGGTTTTTCCTACGGTTGTTGTCCCGCAGGAAAGTGGGAGGTTTCTGAAAGTAACTTGTGTCCTTAGTATAACGAATAAGCATTTCGGAATTTAGATAACATGTACCAACCACTTATCATAATGTAACTACATACCTAGTGGAATAATTAGTTATGTCAGTTTATAAACAGACTTTGACTTCAGATTCTTTAACTAAACAGCTGAAAACGCGGGTTATGGGTGGTTTCGAACTTGCGACCTTGCGCGTGTCAGGTAGAGGCTGTTGCCACTGCGCCACGTAGTCCTCCTTTCCAACTACTTTTACCGTCGACTATATATGTCACGGTATGCTGCCGGCTAGCATACATAGAGCGCACTGCACTGTATTGCATGTGTACATAACCGACAGGCATGTCTCACATGCTTATAATTCTATAAAAATGGTTTAATCGGGTTATGGTACATTTTTATGACTTTCGTTACAATACTGTGCCCGTATGCATCACCGATATGTCGAATACTTCCAGGCGGTAATCGCAAGACGCGCTGCTAAACCTTCCGAACACCTATTAAGTGTTATCAGTGTAGGAATAAATATAGCTAATTTACCACAGTTATCAGTCGATAAAAAGTTTTGAGCGAAAAAATTTTGCAAATGTAGGGTCTCATTTAGTTTTGTGATCTGTTAAACATCGTATTCGGCGGCAAAAAAGTATTTGTAGTGATCGTCATCCATATTACACAAACTAATTATAAATATTAATTCAATAGTATATACAACAAATTAGGGCAAAGGCAAGAATGGTAAGTGTTTAGCCTTGTGTAATTATAAATAAAGTCAGCTGATGTTAAGATAAAAGAAGCAAGAATGAAGAATTTACCGTTGGTTTGGAGCGAGTTTGAAAGCATGTATGTGTAATTGATGTAGCGGGTCAAGTCTTTCAAGCCGTCCCGTCTAATTATTATTATGTGAATCATTCATTGTAGATTATGCCAACTTGGCTACAAATTTTTCTCGCTTGCGTGCGGAGGTCGCTTGTCAAAAAATCATACGTGAGATTACGCCCCCTGAAATGCCATCCTAGTTTCCTTTTGTTCCAACTGGACTACTTGAATGTGTCAACATTTTTTCGGAACAATTCGATGCAGTTCTCACACATTATTGTTCTGTTGTCAGTAAAATTGGATGAAAACCTTTATAATACCAAAAGTTTTTGCGTTAGTCAGCTTTGTTTATATAGTTTTTAGCGTTTGCAAAAAGACTGCAATTTAAAGGCCTAATTGCTAGATTTACACAACTTCAAATGTATTGACGTTGAAATATTGAGTGTTTAAGAGCAATCCCTCTTATTGAAGGGTAGCAAATAACTCATTCCAGAATGAATATATATTTCTATTTTAGCACGCATTATTTCAACCTAGGATCCGAACCACAGCTTCTCGCATTGGAGGCGTTTAGCATCATGCTTAGCTATAGCAACTTGACGCTCGAGTCCCATCCCCAAGAGGCTCTCATATTATGCGCATATTTTACTAAGCACTAGAGTTGCCCACAGGTCCGGTGGTATTTTCGGAAAAAAATTTTCAGGGTCCTTGTTTTGACGGGAAATCTAACTAATTCCGGATCCTAATATTAAGAAAATAATAGGAATAGAATGATTTATTTTACGTAAGTGTATACATTCTGTCAAATAGTCGGATGCCAAAGGTTCGACTGGAAGTTTCGATCTTTGGTTTAGCAGGTTCCGGTTTCATAATTATCAAGCGGAACTGGAAATTTTGGTTACCCCTTTTTTGCAAACTCGTTCTGTAAGAGCTACTTATATCCGCTACTTAACCGACCGTAACCTTTTTCAAATTAACCGCTTTTTGCAAACTCGTTTTGTTATGCGGTATAAATCTAACGGATATGGGATCTTTACATTGGTTACGATTTCATAAGGCCGTTGTTTTCAAGTGATCTTTAATATTTCTCTGCCATTGCATTTTTGGGTAAGTCAAGGAGTTCAAGTGTGATACAATGAAATAAAATGAAAAATCCAAGCCAACAATCTATTCTAATCCAATGAATGTATACTTTTACGCGACTTAAATACTTCAAACTACGATTTTAGATATTATATCCAGTTGATATCCGCCTCCGGTAAAAATTTAAAATCTGGTTCCGGTATCCGGTAAATTAATACCCGGTGACACCTTGTACCTGAGTGGGCATGATTACGTTTTTGTTAGTTTTTATTTTATGTCAATAAAATTTTATTGATGAGTTTCTTTTATCTCATACAAAGATGGCATGCCTCAGTACAGGGAGCGTTAATAGAAGGTTCCGGTTAGCCGGTGATTCTGGTCGAACCTAGACACTTAGGCTGTATCATATGAGGGCTGTTGGTGGTGCTACCTACTACTCAGCTCAGGGCGTCTCGCGTTTGAGGAAAGGTAAAGAAACTTGTAAAATTTCTGGTGCCATTTTGGTATTCCCATTCCTATCGCCTGGTGGACCCCAAGCATCCCTGCTGACCTCGCAGCCTGGAGTTGTATGAAGACTATATTTGTGTACACTATTTTGTCCTATTTTAAAAAAGTTTTAGGTCCATGTTCAGAATCACATTATGAAAAATTTCCGATCTGGACATTTTAGTCGTTTTGGGCCCGGAATTTGACGGTAACTTTTGGGTCCAGATCCGGCTTTGCATTTTGATTTGTTTAAATTCTAGTAGGCACTTGTGTTAACTGCTATATGCAGTTTTTATTTTTTCTAGATTCGATTTATTTTAATTCAAAATCGCGCTGGCAAAACAAGGCTTGCAAAATGGTATATGCATTTTGATGACGATGAAAAGCAAAAACTGATCGAAGAAGTACATGCATGTGTTACAGTCAGGGACGCGAAGCACACAAATTTTGTTGAGGTACATGTATTATATTTATGTGTTTTATGCAATGACTTGTTTGCAGTCGCAGGAGCTATGCTGTTTATTAATCGATTAATCAAATATCTATTTTGCTTAAACTTGTGCGTGATTCCGCAACTCTGTTTCACGTTTGTGTATTATGATGACTAGCAATTTATTTCTTTGAGTTCATCGACGAAATAAACAGAGAAGGTGTGCTTGTCAGAGATATGAGTTTCATACTATTATTGTACTAGGTGTAACTTCAAATATTTTTTCATGGAAGCTTATATTTTTTTAGTTTCGAAACTTCAAAATAGTGTACCGCCGTTATGCTGGGCTGTATTTTTGCATTTGCGTTGATGTCAGCGATAATAATTTGTACTACTTAGAAGGCATTCACAACTTTGTCGAAGTTCTCAATGAATACTTCCATAATGTATGCGAACTTGATCTCGTGTTCAACTTTTACAAGGTACTTCAGTGTAAACTCTTATAATTACAATCTTGAGCGTAAACTTTTATAATTATAGTCATGTTTGAAGCTTAGCTATGCACTGTTAAGTGAACACATTTAACTCATTGCCTAATGCAGTTTGGTCTCGCCTTATATGCTCTTATGCGGCCACTTTTAATTCACTAACAAATAGATGGCAAACTGCAGGCAGCCAAATATGCTGATAATGATAATGGGCTTTGTTATAACTTTTCACATTACTATTACACTGAAGAAACTGTTATGTTCTGCTGCATAGTATGCATATAATTTACATCAATATAGAAACACTCAACTGCAGTCAGTTGTAGTTTTTTAACGAGCTATGCAGTTTTTCTATTTTATATGCTTGTGGTCGATATATACGCAGCAACATTGAGAAGCATAACCCATTGATCTAATAACATCAAATAAGGTAGTTGTGAAACAAATTCTGTTATTCAATTAAAATAACAATTACCAGTACATTTTATAAGTAGTAATAACTATTTCAGGTATACACTGTGGTAGATGAAATGTTTCTCGCCGGCGAAATCAGGGAAACAAGTCAAACAAAGGTGCTTAAACAACTAATGATGCTCAATTCACTTGAGTGAAATCATTCCAGTGCAAGTTATGCTTCGACCACAGTAACTTTTATGCCAACCATTGCGTTCTGGTGTCAATGCATTTCTCATAACTAATGGTCACGTTTTAGTTACTTTAAGCAAGAGTGCATGATACCCTTTAAGAAGAGTATGCAACTGGGTACATCCTATGTAGAAAAAATGTACCCAGCTCGCGTTGCATTTTTGGCTTCCCCCGTATTGGGAGGGGTCAAAATCTCCATCGATGTTGAAATTCATGTGCTATTATATATACTAAAATGTGGTCCGATTATATTTTCGCTGTTGGCTGGCGGATACATGTGTAAAATTAACGTAAAGTTGACCCCCCCCCCCAAAATGAGGGGGGTTGGCCAAAAACGCAACGCGTGCCGGTACATTCTTTAATACACAGAATGTACCCAGTTGCACACTCTTGTTAGAGTGATCATCCACTCTTGCTTTAAGTAACATAAACGTAAAACCAAAGTGTTACATTAATTCCATGCATAACCTTTTGAAATATATCTTGTGGTAAAATGTGATATTTTTATCAGAGCCGCTCATTTAAATTAAGTTATTCAAACACAAAAGCGAGAGAGATAACGCAGCGATAGCCAACAAGTGAAACTGATAGCATTCTGACTCACTGTCACGCGCAAAAACTAAAATTTTTTCGCAGGGCCGGTGCCGATACACACAAAATGTGCCGATTAATTGGTACATCCTTAGCAGCGACTACAATCCTTAGTTTAGAGAACAGAAGATATACTTCTATCTATGCCTTTCCATAATACATTATTTTGATCACGTGCTTAAAATTGTGAATGATTCGAGACTACTACCCCTTTTATTGCCTATTTTGTCTTGTCGAATATTGGTTTCCTCGGTAATATAATATGATATACCTTAGTGAGTGACATATTTATTCTATAATAAAATACCTGTATTTAATTGATTATATTTGTGATGGGCATCGGTTATTTTAATATCCGGATATACAGCAATTCTTGCTGGATATTTATCCAGATATTCGAAATAATTTTTTTATTTCAGATACCCTAAACTCGATTGGCGTTTTTTGGATTCCGAACCTCAATTTTAGTTTCTTAGCACTAGTTTTAGCTTGTTGCTCTAAGGAAAGTACCCTGATCTATAAAATGTTTGAAACGCAATTTTTCACCAGAAAATTTTCTAGGGGAAAAACGTAAGATTGGAGGGACCTTGACTTTTTTAAAAATTTTGAGTGGGAAATTTGTAATGTAGGAACCAGGGTGCAACCGGAGGTAAATATGCCTGATCCGGAGGTTGACGAAACTTGCCGGAGGTGACGCGAAATTAGGTAGTAAAAATGATGGTTAATTAGTTAATTTTAACCAATATCTGCAATATGTTGTTAAGTTGTTTGGTTTTACGCTACATTTTCTGCGAAATTTCGGAAATTCTTTCTTGAAAATTGTGACAAAACGAAACGCTCTAGGGACACATCGGAAGACATGGGACCTTTTTATTTTTTACAAAAAAATTCTGTTGGGGAAAAATTTTAAGGTAGGACGGACCTTACGATTTTATGGCAAAAAATTTGCCGTGGCCGCTTTCCCGCTAGACGGCAATGGAGTAGCCTTAAATTTTAGACTAAATCTTTTTGCTTGGACTTAGGCTTAAGGTTTGTTTCAGACCGGTGCTTATTTACGCTGAGGAGTATGCGAAGCCACGTAGAAAATCATTTCCAAACAAAACCTATATGCTTCAGGTTTTCTTTACCAACCCACTGAAAATCATAGGCTTTTAAATTTTCCACGTTTCCAGTTTTCCAAACAAAACCTATGCTTTAGATTCTCCCTATCAACACAGGGATAATGTAAAGCGTTTAAATTTTCCGCTTTTCCCATTTTCCAAACAAATTTTACACTGCAGATTTTCTTTTTTACCGAACCACGCAATATCCAGGCTTATGAATTTTGCAATTTTCACCAGCCAAACTTATGCTTGTGATATTTTCTACCAAACCAGAGGAGTCGTCATATAGTAGTGGCTGCGCTGCACTCCTGGTCATAAGTTTTCTACATTGGAAAACGGAAAGCCCCTGTGCTATACATGGGCCCCAGTCATTAGGTAATTTTTTCAGCACCAAAAGGCTAAAATATGTTGATACGTCAAAAGTTGTGCATGGTACTTAGGGGTAGCAGAATTCTATTGGAACAACGGTAATTCCTATGTGATGTACATGATCTCAGCGATAATCTTACACCTTGGCAACTATTTTTTCAATTTTACTCAGACAAAGTAACACACGTTTGCACCTATGACTCGTTATAATGGTTAACAAACTGGCTATGGGCCCATTTTTCCTTGTTGTGGGTTCAGCTGTCCCAACTGTCCTGCTGTCACAACTGTCCTGCTGTCCCAACTGTCCTGCTGTCCCAACTGTCCCGCTATCCCAACTGTTCCGCTGTCCACTGTCTCAACTGTACCGTTGTCCCAACTGTCCCCGTGTCCCAACTGTCCCGCTGTCTCAACTGTCCCGCTGTCCCAACTGTGCCGCTGTCCCTACTGTCGCCACTGTCCTAACTGTCCCAACTGTCCCGCTGTCCCAACTGTCTTGCTGTCCCAACTGTTCCACTGTCACAACTGTCCTGCTGTCTCAACTGTCCTGTCCCAACTGTCCTGCTGTCACAACTGTCCCTCTGTCTCATGTCAACCTGTCCCAACTGTCGCGTTGTTCCTATTTTCAGGTTTCGTAAAGAAAAATTGAAACGTAGAAAATTGAAACGCCTAAACTTTCACGATTTGGTAGGGAAAATCTGAAACGTACTGTAGGGACCCGAATAAGAGGACGGGGGTGCCCATTTGGGGTTTCAATCAATAGGAGTTCGTATCCCTAATAAGAGTCGGTAAGCGGATTGAGTCCCTAAAACCTATTAGAGTCCATAAATGTCAATTATCCCTAATTGTAGTGCAGAATAACTTTACAAATTGCAGACTGAATGTGCTATTTTGTATATTAACATACTGTAGTGACCCGAATAAGAGGGGCGATTGATATTTATTTGGCCTCCCCAGAGGGTACCCCCCTTGTTATTCGGTTACGGACTGTTATATATTTTTAACCCACGCTCCGCCACCCGACGTTACTGACATATATCCGGTACTACAATTATCCGTTGAATTAAAAGTATATTTGTCTTGTCAATAGCTTGAGCGATAATGCAAGGTTATACTTAGGAATGTACTTTTAAAATTTAAGTACGGTTTAAAGTTTCGAATTCAAATTATTTGGTCTTGGAGTCATTTTTGCGCTACCGTTAAGGATAATTGACGTTTATGGACTGTAATTACGGTTTAGGAAATCTATCCGCTTTACGGACTCTTATCAGGGAGGCGGACACCTATTGATTGAGACTCAAAATGGGGACCCCCTCTTATTCGGGTCATTACAGTAATAGCTTAGTGACTTGATGTATGAGTGAATAATTTCATATTAAGTCATCGATAAGACCCTAAAACTGGTGTGAGAGACTACTAAAATCAGTGTCTAACCGTTCAATACTAAATCCTCTCACATTTTAACGTAATGAACAGTGTTGTGTTATTACCACTTTTTCTACTGGTCGGCCGACCGACAGTGTGTTACCGGACATCCGTTTCCGATATAAATCGGTTTCCGTTTTCGTTGTGGAAATAACGGAAATTCTGTTTTTTACGTTATAATTAGTTATAAATCGCGTATATATTATCTTGCAATTTTTCGTTGCAGATGGACTGCAATTGTCGGTGAATATAAGTATGCACGCCTCAATTGTGTTGGCAGGGAAACAAAACATTTTGGAAATTGTTATATTTCAATATCCGTTTTTCGATTCCGTTACCGTTATTATTTTGATCACTATCCGTTTCCGTTTCTGTTATTTTTACAATACGTTTACACTCTGCCAGCCGGTCATTGGCCGGCGCTCAGCCAATATACAAAGTTAAAAAAATTTTCAAGCTTTTGTGCGTAGTGCTGTAGTGACCCGGATAACATAGGGGAATAATAAAAGGGGTCCCCATTTTAAGTCCTAATCATTAGAAGTCCGTATCCCGAATAAGTCCGTAAGCGGATAGAGTCTCTAAACCCTAATTAAAGTTCATACATGTCAATTATCTCTAACAGAAGTGCATAAATGACTCCATCACCTAATAAAGTTGAGTTGGAAACTTGAAAGCGTACTTACGTTTTGAAAGTAATTCCTAAGTATAATCTTGCGTTATCGCTCATTTTCGATACAAGGGAAATACGTGTTTAATTCAATGGATACTTGCAATACAAATCCGTAACCAAATAACAGGGGTACCCTCTGGAAAGGCCAAATCAATGTCCAATTCTTTATTCCGGTGACTACAGTATATATCTTTAAGTTCAGTAATTCAGCAAGAAACGACCTCGTTGTGAAATATATATACTTTAACTAACAACAAGCTCAGCAGTATCCAATAAGAGAAGACAGTTTACTGCATTGTTTATTTACAAATATTTTTTATCTACCGCAACATCTACGCAAAATATTGCCCACTCACCATACGACGAAACGTGTAATGGTCAGAATTTTGATGTGTTGAATAACAATAAGAAAAAAAGTATAATTATTGAAACATACTCACTACCGATCCTAACGGGCCAGGATGAAAAATTTTGGTTAAAAATTGCTAACGATCATACCTTGCAAATCTAAAATTTTGAGAGATACTTAAAAATTTTGTTAAATATATTGTGATAGGGTCACCTAAACAATTTTGCCTGCGGCGCGATATATAAGTTACAACTTTATATTGTTGAAATTTTACGGCACCTATGGTGTCACATTTTCACAAATTCTTTATAAACTAACTTCAGTTATGCTGAACCTTAGCTAGAGAATTTTTACTTTTCAAAATCTTCATTGCTCGGTGAGGAAATCTAGGATGATTTAATCCGATTACATTATTATTGATTTTATTTATTATCAGCAAAGTTATAATTACGTCTGTTGAAGACTTCACTATGTTCTTCTAAATGACAATAGAAACCAGATCATCTGAAGCGCTTTATCTCTCCGCGTCATGGCCTGTCAGAATACAACTGCAACTAAAGTGGTTTCAACTACTTTCTAAAAGCTTACATTAATTCGATTTCAACTTTATGCTAATCTAGTGCTAAACTAACTTTCTAGATTAACTAAACAAACTGGTATAGGTTACGTTTAAAGACACTGAAACCACATATACTGATAAAGTTTTATGCGTAATATTCAATCTACCAATCGCATCAAAATAAGGTCAAGAAAAGTAGTAAAGTCAAAGATGTAAAATTCGACCTTTACAAGTCGCAGTCATCTTCATGTTACAAAGATATGGGACCCTGAAATTAATACTCCCGTTTGTGTGATTAGAAAATATTTTCTATGAGCAAAAACAGAAAAATTGATGAAAAAGTGAGACAACGTATCGAACAAAGCAGTAAACAGTACTATATTCCTATGCATAACCTAAGCGCAAAAGCGAGCTTGTACCTAAGCGTAAACCTACGCCTACCTAAACTGAAAATTAGTCTAATAAAATTTGAAAACGTGCCAAAAATCGTGAAAAATACCACATTGAGTTGGTATTTACCTATACAAGCAACATGGGTGGATGAGGCAGAAGTCAATATTAACCCCTTCTCACATTGAGTTGCCTATAAGCAACTTAGCGCAGTGTATATACGTTAAATAATATATATCGCACCGTGTTTAACAATTGCAACACGTATACATAGTACTAAATCACCACAAGACGTGAGAGCCCCCTCGGGCTCGAGCGTCAAGCTCCTATAGCTGAGTGGTGTTGGTATACGCGTCCCACTCCAGTCACCGGAGTTCGAATCCTAGCATAAAAGTAGGTCTCAGGTGAAATAGAAAATATTCATGTGAGAAAGGGTTAAGCGAAAAATTTTCAGTTTACTACCTATAACCCCTTCTCACATTGAGTTGCCTATAAGCAACTTAGCGCAGCGTATATACGTTAAATAATATATATCGCACCGTGTTTAACAATTGCAACACGTATACATAGTACTAAATCACCACAAGACGTGAGAGCCCCCTGGGGCTCGAGCGTCAAGCTCCTATAGCTAAGTGGTGTTGGTATACGCCTCCCACTCCAGTCACCGGAGTTCGAATCCTAGCATAAAAGTAGGTCTCAGGGGAAATAGAAAATATTCATGTGAGAAAGGGTTAAGCGAAAAATTTTCCGTTTACTGCCTATAACCCCTTCTCACATTGAGTTGCCTATAAGCAACTTAGCGCAGTGTATAAACGTTAAATTTTATATATCGCACCGTGTTTAACAATTGCAACACGTATACATAGTACTAAATCACCACAAGACGTGAGAGCCCCCTCGGGCTCGAGCGTCAAGCTCCTATAGCTGAGTGGTGATGGTATACGCCTCCCACTCCAGTCACCGGAGTTCGAATCCTAGCATAAAAGTAGGTCTCAGGGGAAATAGAAAATATTCATGTGAGAAAGGGTTAAGCGAAAAATTTTCCGTTTACTACCTATAACCCCTTCTCACATTGAGTTGCCTATAAGCAACTTAGCGCAGTGTATATACGTTAAATAATATATATCGCACCGTGTTTAACAATTGCAACACGTATACATAGTACTAAATCACCACAAGACGTGAGAGCCCCCTCGGGCTCGAGCGTCAAGCTCCTATAGCTGAGTGGTGATGGTATACGCCTCCCACTCCAGTCACCGGAGTTCGAATCCTAGCATAAAAGTAGGTCTCAGGGGAAATAGAAAATATTCATGTGAGAAAGGGTTAAGCGAAAAATTTTCAGTTTACTACCTATAACCCCTTCTCACATTGAGTTGCCTATAAGCAACTTAGCGCAGTGTATATACGTTAAATAATATATATCGCACCGTGTTTAACAATTGCAACACGTATACATAGTACTAAATCACCACAAGACGTGAGAGCCCCCTCGGGCTCGAGCGTCAAGCTCCTATAGCTGAGTGGTGATGGTATACGCCTCCCACTCCAGTCACCTGAGTTCGAATCCTAGCATAAAAGTAGGTCTCAGGGGAAATAGAAAATATTCATGTGAGAAAGGGTTAAGCGAAAAATTTTCAGTTTACTACCTATAACCCCTTCTCACATTGAGTTGCCTATAAGCAACTTAGCGCAGTGTATATACGTTAAATAATATATATCGCACCGTGTTTAACAATTGCAACACGTATACATAGTACTAAATCACCACAAGACGTGAGAGCCCCCTCGGGCTCGAGCGTCAAGCTCCTATAGCTGAGTGGTGATGGTATACGCCTCCCACTCCAGTCACCGGAGTTCGAATCCTAGCATAAAAGTAGGTCTCAGAGGAAATAGAAAATATTCATGTGAGAAAGGGTTAAGCGAAAAATTTTCAGTTTACTACCTATAACCCCTTCTCACATTGAGTTGCCTATAAGCAACTTAGCGCAGTGTATATACGTTAAATAATATATATCGCACCGTGTTTAACACTTGCAACACGTATACATAGTACTAAATCACCACAAGACGTGAGAGCCCCCTCGGGCTCGAGCGTCAAGCTCCTATAGCTGAGTGATGATGGTATACGCCTCCCACTCCAGTCACCGGAGTTCGAATCCTAGCATAAAGTAGGTCTCAGGGGAAATAGAAAATATTCATGTGAGAAAGGGTTAAGCGAAAAATTTTCAGTTTACTACCTATAACCCCTTCTCACATTGAGTTGCCTATAAGCAACTTAGCGCAGTGTATATACGTTAAATAATATATATCGCACCGTGTTTAACAATTGCAACACGTATACATAGTACTAAATCACCACAAGACGTGAGAGCCCCCTCGGGCTCGAGCGTCAAGCTCCTATAGCTGAGTGGTGATGGTATACGCCTCCCACTCCAGTCACCGGAGTTCGAATCCTAGCATAAAGTAGGTCTCAGAGGAAATAGAAAATATTCATGTGAGAAAGGGTTAAGCGAAAAATTTTCAGTTTACTACCTATAACCCCTTCTCACATTGAGTTGCCTATAAGCAACTTAGCGCAGTGTATATACGTTAAATAATATATATCGCACCGTGTTTAACAATTGCAACACGTATACATAGTACTAAATCACCACAAGACGTGAGAGCCCCCTCGGGCTCGAGCGTCAAGCTCCTATAGCTGAGTGGTGATGGTATACGCCTCCCACTCCAGTCACCGGAGTTCGAATCCTAGCATAAAGTAGGTCTCAGAGGAAATAGAAAATATTCATGTGAGAAAGGGTTAAGCGAAAAATTTTCAGTTTACTACCTATAACCCCTTCTCACATTGAGTTGCCTATAAGCAACTTAGCGCAGTGTATATACGTTAAATAATATATATCGCACCGTGTTTAACACTTGCAACACGTATACATAGTACTAAATCACCACAAGACGTGAGAGCCCCCTCGGGCTCGAGCGTCAAGCTCCTATAGCTGAGTGATGATGGCATACGCCTCCCACTCCAGTCACCGGAGTTCGAATCCTAGCATAAAAGTAGGTCTCAGGGGAAATAGAAAATATTCATGTGAGAAAGGGTTAAGCGAAAAATTTTCAGTTTACTACCTATAACCCCTTCTCACATTGAGTTGCCTATAAGCAACTTAGCGCAGTGTATATACGTTAAATAATATATATCGCACCGTGTTTAACAATTGCAACACGTATACATAGTACTAAATCACCACAAGACGTGAGAGCCCCCTCGGGCTCGAGCGTCAAGCTCCTATAGCTGAGTGGTGATGGTATACGCCCCCCCACTCCAGTCACCGGAGTTCGAATCCTAGCATAAAAGTAGGTCTCAGGGGAAATAGAAAATATTCATGTGAGAAAGGGTTAAGCGAAAAATTTTCAGTTACTACCTATAACCCCTTCTCACATTGAGTTGCCTATAGGCAACTTAGCGCAGTGTATATACGTTAAATATTATATATCGCACCGTGTTTAACAATTGCAACACGTATACATAGTATTAAATCACCGCAAGACGTGAGAGCCCCCTCGGACTCGAGCGTCAAGCTATAGCCCTGCCGTGGTGATGGTATACGCCTCCCACTTCAGTCACCGGAGTTCGAATCCTAGCATAAAAGTAGGTCTCAGGGGAAATAGATAATATATATCGCACCGTGTTTAACAATTGCAACACGTATACATAGTATTAAATCACCGCAAGACGTGAGAGCCCCCTCGGACTCGAGCGTCAAGCTCCTATAGCTGAGTGGTGATGGTATACGCCTCCCACTTCAGTCACCGGAGTTCGAATCCTGGCATAAAAGTATGTCTCAGGGGAAATAGAAAATATTCATGTGAGAAAGGGTTAAGCGAAAAATTTTCAGTTTACTACCTATAACCCCTTCTCACATTGAGTTGCCTATAAGCAACTTAGCGCAGTGTATATACGTTAAATAATATATATCGCACCGTGTTTAAAAATTGCAACACTTATACATATAACAAAACCACCACAAGACGTGAGAGCCCCCTCGGGCTCGAGCGTCAAGCTCCTATAGCTGAGTGGTGATGGTATACGCCTCCCACTCCAGTCACCGGAGTTCGAATCCTAGCATAAAAGTAGGTCTCAGGGGAAATAGAAAATATTCATGTGAGAAAGGGTTGAATTGAAAATAAAAATATCTTCATTTATACTGGACATGTCGTATCGCGCCAGATCGTAGCGCCTCCCACTCCAGTCACCGGAGTTCGAATCCTAGCATAAAAGTAGGTCTCAGGGGAAATAGAAAATATTCATGTGAGAAAGGGTTAAATTGAAAATAAAAATATCTTCATTTATACTGGACATGTCGTATC